>JBBYHM010000016.1:4163388-4176955 GCA_038381775.1 Adansonia rubrostipa | reverse complement strand
AGCAGAAGAATATGATGGGCCGAACTTGTTACCTTGTGCAAGAATGAAAGAAGAGGCGAGCAGCAGACGAATGCAACTGTCAACCGTCGTTGGTGCTTGGAGGCTGGAGCATGAGCATGGAGGCCCCTCCAGAACTTGGACGGCTGAGGCAGTGCATGCTGTAATAATAATGGTAGTTCACAAATATTTATAACTATCCAATAATCACTTTAAATAGAAAAAAACATAATCATCATTTGAATGAAATGATACATTTATTAAATAAAAATATATATATTTAATAGTTAATAATTTTTATGGTCTTTGATTGTGTCCTTTAATAGTTTATATATATATATTAATTTAAACTGTTAAAATATTTACTTTAAATTTTTTAAAGATATAAAAATAAAAAAATTAAATTATTAATTATAAAATTTATAAGACTTTATTATATTTTAAAAGTGTTTTCACCTTAATTCGTTAGCAAACTTTTATGTATGAAAGTGAATAAGTCTTGAAAAAAGTGATTTATGGTACCCAAAGCTCTGATTCCAAATTCACTTCTGTCTAGACCTCTATGTTATTTTCCAACAGTGCAATAATGATTAAAGCTAGAGATTGGAGCGTGGGTGGAGCCGACAGCAAAAGGCTGAGTGAGGCTCGAGAGGCAGGAACTGAGAGAAAGAAAAAGAGAGAAAAATATAAAAAAAAATTAAAAATTTATTAATTGAGTATTAATTCAGTTAACATAATATTATTGATAAATTTTTAAAAATTATACGTTTAGATATATAATATTTTTTTATATAAATTAATTAAATAAAAATTAAAAAATTATAAGTAAATTAAGAATATATAAAAAAGGTTAGAGACTTTTGTGCAAGGTAGGTAAGAGTGTGAGTGGGTGAGTCTTTATTTATAGATTTTAAATTTAAATCGAAGTTTATTAAAATTAATTAAATTAAATTAAAAAAATATATTATAATCAATTTTTATTGATTTTGTCATTTTTACAGGTAGCTGCTCACCTCAGTATTTATTGTGTTAATTGTATTTATAGAATTTATCTTATTTATTGATAGTAAACTTTTAAATTATGTAAGCAATGCTAAGAAAGATGAAATTTTCTCTTTAAATGAAATAAAAATAAATAAATAAAAACTAGTTAACAATAAAAGCAGGATACTTTGAAACTTTATTTATTTATAGAGTTAAAAAATTTTTTATTACCGATCTATCAAAGATAAATTCTTATATTTAAGAAATCGTTTATTTTATATTTATTATTAATGTTTGTTTGGGGCATTCATGTATGGCCAATTTACCGAGCCAAGAAAATGGGGCCCGCCAGTCAGATCTGGACTGCTGATTGGCTTATTTGATACCTTTCCTCGAGATCCCCGCACTACACCCAAAAGCCAATTTAATGCTTACAATTTATAAATGATTATTATTTATACTGTTTTGATTTGAAATTTTTAATGGTAAGTTTTTGTTTTATTTCTTTTTTTAGAATTAAAAAAAAAAGATTTGACAAATAAGTCTAAAAATTGACGAGAGTCTCCTTAATTATTTATAAAAATTAATAAATAAATTAATTTTTTGAATGCACATATCAATTTTTTAATTTATTTATAATGTTTAAATGTTGATATATAAAATAATAATATGTTGTTTTTTAAATGCCTATGCATTTTATATTTTGCGTTACATTTTAACACATAAAAATGATAATTTATTGATCTCATAAAATAATTATATAAATATACACTAATTGAAAAATATCTCATCTTCTTAATAAACTTAAAATTTTCATCAACAAAATTTTTAAAAAAAATTAACATATATAAAATATTAAAAAATTTTATATAAAATATAATAATAAAAAAATATATAATATAAAAAGATATCTACGGCTAAATTCAACCCTAAGGCAAATTGCTAAAAAATCTATTCAATATTTGCAAGACTTTTAGATAAAATTATTAGACTAAAAAATAATAAGTATATTTAAAAATGGATTATACTTTGAATATAACATTTTTTTTCAAACAGATTATTAGAGGCTATTTTACATAAATATTACAAAATTTTTTTATTTGTTGATTTACAACGATTTTCAAATTAATTTCTAAAATATATAATTTTTTTATGTATACTAAGAACTCAACATAAAAAGAGAGGAGTTGATGATTTGTTGAAATCTAGGCGCAAAAAAAAATTTCAAAAAAAATGAAATCAATAAATAGTTATTAAATAAAAGTGAAAGTAAAAAAAAAAAATTTAAAGAAGGAAATGATACTTATTGAAATTATTAATAAGAAGATTAAAATTACCTATCTACCCCTCTTTGGTCTGCTAATCAACTCTCCTCCATATATATATATTTTACATAAATTATGCATGAATATCTAAATTATCTATCATGTAAAAAGAAATCTGATTTCTCATTCATTTGTCACATCTCTCGGGTTCCAAGAAATCTAGTAGTCATTAGTCAAATATTATCTGTCATGTCAGAAGATGAGTTCCCAACACATATTTTTTCTTTTTTTTTATGATAATAAGATAAATGATATAATTTTAGATTTATACTTGAATAAATATTATAAATTTTTAATTTTTGATATGATAGTAATGATATATGCTAATAGTTTAAAGTTATTGTAAGTTTTGGGTATGCTGTGTGAGTATATTAAATTTAGTATAAATATAAATATACTAATATTTTAAAATTGGATATAAAAATTTAAACAACTTCGATTTATATATAAGTATAAAATTTTACAATATGAAATCGTTTACTACATTATCGTTGATGCGAACTCTCCCCCGAGGTACTGGATTTGTAAGGATATTTGTTATGGCTATGGCCTTCATTCCTGCAAAATCCGGAACGCTTTGGTTGGCATCTCTCCCTAAGGTCCATTTCATTATGAATACGACTTAATTTTGGACGACCTTTTGGATCTCTTCGTAGTTCTGGGTTAGGACATAGTTGTGGACTATTATATTCTGGCCAATAATCTTCATGCCCGATGGGTTGAAACTAATGTCAATAGACATTGTATATAGTCTCCAGTCTATAGACATTGTCTACATATAGCATGCAATCTATATGAACATGAGCACAAGCAGCAACAACATGTGAACAAGGGTACCTTTGTGCTTGAAACTTTTCACAGTCACACCATCTCTCATTAAGAGTAACTTTGTAGTTTGAAGCCACAACTCCTTCCTATGGGTTTTCTAACTCTTCAACCAAGAAAAATTGATTTACTCGCGTAAACCCATGAATAAAGTGAGAGTTAGTTTTTCTTCAATTTTCTCACATGGCATCAGTGACAATTTTGTAGTATGTGTGGCCTACCTCCATCATTGCTATCTGCTTGTTCCTCATTTTAACAAATAGTTCAACCAACCTAAAATACATTGCTTGGACTAAAGCAGTAATAGAAAGATGATGAGTTCCCTTCAACACTGAATTTATATATTTAGCTAGGTTTGTTGTCATATGTCCATAATGTCTTCCTTCATCATATGATTGAGCCCATTTCTCCTTCAGGATCCTATCAATCTAATCGAGCGTTTTTGCACTTTTTACACTAATATTTTCATAGTACCATTGAAAATGAGGTTGCCTCAACTCCTACGTTGTTAAAATCATATGTTAATTTAAGAACTTGCAAACAACTTGTTAATAAAAATGAAAATTGAGATAAGTATAAGAGATTAAATAATCATAATTGCGAATACATACCCATGTTAACAACCTGTCGATGCAAGTCCTTATTATTAAACCTCTTCATGAAATTAGCTGCAATATGCCGAATACGATATACAGAATATGCATGTGAAGGTTTCCCTGCACTGCTTGAGTCTTTGATGATAGATTTGATGGATTCATGTCGATCAAAAATCAAGCAAATATTAGGTTATGTAATAACATATTTACATAAATTGCGGAGAAAAAATGACCATGCCTCCTTTGTCTCACCTTCCATAATTGCAAAGGCAATTGGTACAATATTTCGATTGCCATCTTGTGCAACAGCCAATAACAATGTTCCTTGGTATTTCCATATAAGAATGTACCATCTATTTGCATAACAGGCTTATAAAATGGAAAGCCTTTAATGGAAGACTTGAAAGTCCAAAAAAGTTGATGGAAAATACGCTTACCTTGCACCAACAGTTGGTCACTGTATGCAGGTATGGTTTATTATTCCATTATTGTACCAAGAATAAACTATTGCATTGCACCTAACCATTTTGGTAGATCATTATAGGATTTATCTCAATCGCCAAAAAATCAAACAATTGCCTTCTGTTTTGCTATCCATGCTTTCTTATAGGAGGTCACGTATCTATACCTATTCTATATGTCTGCGACCAAAACTGAAATAGAAATTGCTGGATTCGCTTGGACCAAAGATAAAATGCATGAGCAAATCATGTTAGAATATAATTTCATATGATCTTGTGAAATTCGTCCAGATGTGCAAGTACGAAGGCCATTATATTTTCTAATCTCCCACACTTGTTTCTTTTTTAACAATGTTGCCCTTATACTCTAGTTGCACCTCGTGCCATACATTTTGCCCTTACCGTGATACTTAGTTGGCATAGATTAAATAACTTTACAATCTACATAGTACTTGATATTATAGTGCTTGATAGCTTAAAGCACCGCCACTTTCATAGTAAACTGCATCCCAGCATAGAAATCACCAGTAGATGGATTCCAGGTTGACTGCATACGTGAGGTATGAACAAATTTTGGAAATTCTGTCATGCGCATTGCATCCAAATCGAGGGTGCGCATATGGAACGCAGGCTTAAACTGACAAAAAGGACTACTACCTCCAGTAGTAAATGACAAATGATGAACGTTGATGTTAGCTGCGACATCTGGGTCAGAATCACTGTTGTCATCACTGTCATCAAATTCAGCATACTCTTTTGGCTCACTAAAGTGTCCAACATATTCACAGTGGGGTCTAGATGACTGATCAGGATTGAGATCAACATTGAATGAACTTGGTCATCCACTTTTCATTTCAACACCTTTAATTGGAGACTCTGTCATCATGGAGGTGTGTGGTGCATAATCTTTAGTGGTAGGAATTGTTGGTGGCACAGATAAATAATGGAAGGATTCACCAAAATTATTCATCATAACCTGTGCATCAAGAGGAGGTTGACATCCGGGCCATGACATTTATGGCAGTACGTTGCATGAGATATGAATATTTGAAGGCCCACCATCATCATTAACATCCTCTAGCTCAGCATATAACTCAATTATGCTGACATAAGGAAATTGTTGATGGGCATCAAACATGCATCTCACATCATCGTCATCTTCAATTGGAAAACTCCTATATCGAACACATCCTTCCCTTATAGAAATAGGAAGCCTGTACTTGATCTACGATGCTTTTCTTCTATTCCCAGCTTCGATTTTTGTATGAATTTTAGCCTTCAATTCCTCTATTGTAATGTCTTCCTCAACGCTAATACTTTTTGGACAGTCACTTTGGAATGTAACACCTTCTTCGCTATTAAAAATTTGTCAATCGAAGTAAATAAGTGCAATAAATTTATTGCTCATCTTGTCAAATTCACATTTAGTAAGAAACAACAAAGACTAGAATAAAGAAGCACTATCAATAAACTCTACAAACAAATCTTGCCCAAATTTGAAAGAATATGATAATAAAAATGAATGAAAATGAGAGTAATGAACTAAGGTATTTATAATGGAGTAAAAACAAAAATCTATGCATTAGTCATCTTTTTTCTGTCCTATTAGAAGAAATTTGATTCCCATGTAATGTCACATCTTTCGGGTTCTAAGATATACATCTATCACGGCTTTCGGGTTTCAAAAAAATTTATTAGGCATTAGTCTTCTTTTTTCAATCATGTCAAAAGGAATCCGATATCCCATGCATAGTCACATTTTTCGGGTTTTAAGACATGCATCTGTCACATCTTTCAGGTTCTAAGAAATTTATTAAGCATAAGTCTTCTTTTTTCTATCATGTTAGAAGGAATCCGATACCGCATGTAATGTCAAATCTTTCGGGTTTAGTTATTTATATAATATGTATTTTTATCATTTTTTCAATATGCATGTTTAATTCTTGTATAATTTTTATTTTTATCTGTATTCTTATCATTTATATAATATGTTTTTATATCATTTAAAGTTAGTAGTTTGTATCATATTGAACAATAACTAATAGATTTCTTAGAACCCAAGAGATGTGACAGATGCATGGAGAATCGGATTCTTTCTGACACGAAAAAGAATATTTGACTAATGACTAATAGATTTCTTGAAACTTGAAAGATGTGACAGATGCATGGAGAATTAGATTCCTTTTGACATGATAAATAATACTAATGACTAATAAATTTCTTGGAACCCGGTAGATATGACAGATACATGGAGAATCAGATTTCTTCTGATACTATAAGTAATATTTGACTAATGACTAATAGATTTCCTAGAACCCAAGAAATGTGACAAATGCATAAGGAATCAAATTCCTTCTAGCACGACATATAATATTTGACTAATGACTACTAGATTTCTTGAAATCTGAGAGATGTGATAGATGCATGAAAAATCAGATTCCCTCTAACACGATAGATAATTTATATATTTATACATAGTTTATGTAAAAATATATATATGAGGGAGAGTTAGTCAGCAGACCAAAGAGGAGTAGATAAAAAATTTTAATATCTTTATTAATAATTTCAACAAGTATTATTTTTTCTTTAAAATTATTTTTTTTACTTTCACTTTTATTTAATAATTATTTGTTAATTTTACTTTTTAAAATTTTTTCTAAATTAATCACGTCACTTTCCATCAACCTATCATCAACTATCCTTTTTGCATGAGATCTCAGCACACACACGTTAAAAAAATATTTTAAGGTTAATTTAAATATTATTATCAATTAAAAAATAAAAAAATTTATAATATTTATATAAAATAATCAATTATTAGATTTCTTCTATTAGTAATATAAATATATATTTGTTAAGGGAGTCGTAAATTTGTTAATGTTGCGACCCAATTTATAAGTAGGTCTAGGTCTACCGTTCCCTCCGTGGCTCGATAAAAAGGGGTGGAACGAAGCATTCTCCAAATCACAGCAACAGGAGTGGAAATTGCGAGAGTAATAAATGGTAGTATCGCTATTTTTGTAATGTTGCCGCTTTTTGTGTGATGCAGCAGAGAGGAAGAATTAACAACCGCAGATCAAGGACATTTTCCAGATCTCGGCTTGCCATTGAGGGATTTTAGCTCTTCTTTTTTGTTCTCCGTTTTTCTCTTTTTTCATTATAAAAAAAAAAAAAAGACTAAAACTTATCGCCTCCGAAAGCTTGCTAGAGATCTTATTCGCATTAACCATGGCGTCCAACGGTGAGATCTCCAGCTCCATATGAAAGGATTAGATGCATTATTGTTGAACTTAGAACAAAAAGAAAATTGAAATGGATTGACAAATTTTAATAAACATTTGCGACGACGTGGATTTCTGATTAACGTTTAAACTAAGAAATAAGGAAATAAAATTTTGATTGTTTGAAAAATGTTGGGGTTTTTAGGAGATGAACGACAGGTTCAAAAGAACTATTGGATAGAGCACTCAGTTGATTTGACAGTGGAGGCTATGATGCTTGACTCCAGAGCCGCCGATCTTGACAAAGAAGAACGTCCTGAAGTAATATTTCCTCTCTTTCTTTTCTGTTTCTTCATCCTTTATTTTTTTTTTCCTATTGTTGTGCTACTCAATTTTATCTATACTTTTTTAAAATTCATCATTAAGTTAAACTCTACTACATTTTTTAATTTAATTTATTTTTTGTTTTTAGATTTGAGTTAAGATTTTTCAGTTATTAATATTTTTCAGTTTTTGGTTAAATGTCCATTGATGCTTATTATTTCCTTTTAATTGTTCTTTTTGTGCTTTTTTCTAATCCTTCAATATGATTCATTGTTGATAAATGCAGGTGCTCTCCCTACTCCCACCATATGAAGGGAAATCCATTTTGGAGCTAGGAGCTGGCATTGGTCGATTTACTGGTGAATTAGCTCAGAATGCTGGTCATGTTATAGCTTTAGACTTCATTGAGAGCGTTATAAAGAAGGTAATTGAAACTTAACCTGACAGAAATTGTTTAATTTGCTAATTAATAAGGGGCTTGACTAGATTTTCTATTTTGATTTCCTTAAAATTGCAGAATGAAAGCATCAATGGACATTATAAGAATGCCAAATTCGTTTGTGCTGATGTGACTTCCCCAGATTTGAGAATTTCAGACGGATCACTGGACTTGATTTTCTCAAACTGGTTGTTGATGTATCTCTCAGATGCAGAGGTGATTTTTGTTGCTTTATGTCTTGTTTGTGCAACAAGGAAGTCCTAGTGGAGGGGACAAACCTGTACTGCATAATTCTTTGCATATGTGAACCATTGAGATGACTTTTAACAGGAAATCTAACTTTTATGGTCTCTCACGCTTCATTTTGGTAAGACATCACACAGACACACACAACTACTCACAGAAACAAGTCTAGGTGAGATTACTTGGAGCAAATACCCTATGCTAATGTTTTTTTTTTCCATTTTTAATTGGATGTTTAATTGGATTTGCTATCATCCATTCTCAGCATTTATATACTCTCTTGAAAATTGTTCATAGCATCTTTTCCAATAAAAAGAGAATAAAAAAGAAAAAAAAGGAAAAAGAAGAGGAGTTTGCAGGGGCATGCTTGCTGTAGATTTTAATTTTTTTTCCCTTCTTAATTTGGCTATTACATGTCTGGCTTTGAAATTACTAACAAACCATATTCTTTGAATATATTTCTGTCTAAAACCGTCGTTAAATGCAGGTTGAGAATTTGGCAGAAAGGATGGTGAAGTGGTTGAAGGTTGGTGGACATATTTTCTTCAGGGAGTCTTGTTTTCATCAATCTGGTGACTGCAAGCGAAGGAACAATCCAACTCACTATCGTGAGCCCAGATTTTACACAAAGGTCTTCCTTGAATCTATCTTTAATTTGGTGTGATCTGAGGATTGAAATATGTATGAAACAGAGTGATATTTTTCATGTATCCTATTGCAGATCTTTAAGGAATGCCATGAAACTGATGATTCGGGAAAATCATTTGAACTTTCTCTTGTTGGCTGCAAGTGCATTGGAGCTTATGTTAAGAACAAAAGGAATCAGAATCAGGCAACGAAACATGATCTCATTGATTGTTATTATTTTTTTGGATCAAGTGTTGAATTGATTTACTGACAAGATGCGACATATTGTTGCATATGCAGATTTGCTGGATCTGGCAAAAAGTTGATTCAGATAATGATAGGGGCTTCCAGCGCTTCTTGGATACTGTTCAATACAAATCCAATAGCATACTCCGTTATGAGCATGTCTTTGGACAAGGATTCGTGAGCACAGGAGGAATTGGTATCGTTCTTCAACAAAATATTTGTATTTGTTTATTTAAAAGGACTTTGCCACACATAAGTAGAGAAAATATGGTAAAGATGAAACATGCATATTGAACAATAAAAGTTCTCTTTCTTACTGTTTTAAATTTTAATACCACATACAAGAAGCTTTTTCTGGGATTTGTGTGTCTACTAGCAGAAATGGTTTTGGAGTAGAATTTTCATCTTTCCATTGTAATGTCTGAACCTCAAAATAGCATCTCTGGCTATAATCAATGCTGTTTTAAAGTTCTATATGTATCAAATGGTGAGATTATATGGAGTATAGATTGCTTCAATATTTTCTACTTTAGGTAAATAATGGCTTTTCTATAGTCTCAAGGTCCTTCCATAGATCCCTCTGGGGCTTAACACTTTCTTTTGGTTTCTCTTATTCTAGTCAATCTTGTCACTTGGGCGTACCCCCTAAAATGAAACTTGTTTTTGAGCAGAAACGACAAAAGAATTTGTTGGGAAGTTGGACCTTAAGCCTGGCCAAAAGGTCCTGGATGTTGGCTGTGGCATTGGTGGAGGTGACTTTTATATGGCGGAGGAATTTGATGTCCATGTTGTGGGCATCGATCTCTCCATAAATATGATATCTTTTGCTCTTGAACGAGCTACTGGACTCAAGTGCTCAGTGGAATTTGAAGTTGCTGATTGCACAAGGAAGATTTACCCGGACCAAAGTTTTGATGTTATCTACAGCCGTGATACTATTCTACACATTCAAGTAAGAGGACTAGATACCTCATCTACCGTGAGGCTAATGTTTGTTGAGGATTTTGATATTTTTCTTACTATTCTTGAAAAAGTTGTCCCCATGAAATGATTTAATGATTTAGCAGTTTAGCATAAGCATCAGAATGAGGATTTCTACTGGAAAGCTGCTATACAATGCCAATTAAACAGATTTGATTTAGTCAACCTCATGATTCTTACTATTCTTGAAAAAGTTGTCCCTATGAAATGATATAAAGATTTAGCAGTTTAGCATAAGCATCAGAATGGGGATTTCTACTGGGAAAGCTGCTATCCAATGCCAATTAAACAGATTTGATGTAGTCAACCTCATGATAATTGCTTTGTCATTGGTTCATTCATTCTACTTTATGTCCTGATCTGAAGAATTGTAAATCATTTGGGGTTTTCTAGGTCCACTTTGTTATTCTCTCACATTCTGTATCTACGATTGACTTCCAGGACAAACCTGCACTATTTAGATCTTTCTACAAATGGTTGAAGCCAGGGGGCAAACTTCTTATAAGTGATTACTGCAAAAGTGCCAAGACTCCATCAGTGGAATTTGCTGAGTATATCAAGCAGAGAGGCTATGATCTCCATGATGTAAAAGCATATGGGCAGGTATAGTTAGATTAATAATCAGTTGTTTCGATTTATAAACTTTGTGTTTTTCTGTTAACAGTTTCTTACATCATGAGTTACCCTTTTGCCTTGTTTTATTGTTTGCAGATGCTTAGGGATGCTGGTTTTGATGTGGTCGCAGCAGAGGATCGAACAGAACAGGTTCAGAGAAGCCTATCCATTTCTTTTGTATTGTTTGACTGCTTGTAAAATTATGAACTCTGTTGGGCATTGTGAGCTGAGAGAATTGGTTTCTTGTGCTTCAGTTCAAACATGTTCTACAGCGTGAATTAAACAAAGTTGAGAAGGACAAGGATGCATTCATCTCTGACTTTTCTCAAGTGAGTGTTTCCGTCAGTTTTGATAACCTAGGCTTTCTTTTTTTGAGGGGGGAGGGGGGGTTGGAGATTTTTTTCGGCTTCACTAATGGTAATTCTTTTGCCAATAATCAGGAAGACTATGATGAAATAGTTGGTGGATGGAAGGCAAAGCTGAGAAGGAGCTCATCTGGCGAGCAGAGATGGGGCCTTTTCCTTGCCAAGAAGAACTAGCTCCTGCTATGTTACTTTCTGTTTCTATAATAAAAGTTTGCTAATAGTAATAATAATAATAAAGAATGCAGTTAGAAATATGTAGCATAAAACTATTTCATGCTGCAATGATCAGCTGTTTCTCGTCGATGACTGATGATATTTGGATATTATTATGAACTCTTTTTGATTTGAATAAATTTTCCCTTTCCAGCGAAGTTTCCTGATAATTTTTCTGGCGCATAGTCTAGAGTTTAGAGTTTAACCTTGTTGAATGGTATGAATCCAAATAGTTCCACATCCCTGATGTGTTGGTATTATATTTTCTTTGAAACTTAAGATATTTTTACATTTAAAATGTTATGTGATTGTAGTGTAAAGAAAAAAATAATTTGTGCCAATGTTTTGCTTAATTAATTGCTATTTTGAAAATGATGTGCCTCAAGAAAGTTTTAAAATAGTGTTTTGCTAGAGTAATGTGGCTCTAGTCTAAAGCTATTCATGAAATGTGTATACATATATATATATATATATATACATATATATATATATATATATATATAGTGTTTCCAGGGTTAATATTTACATTTAAAATACTGAAAGCACTTGAATTGAGTCTACAGTTTTCAAACTTAGTCAAAGCTCCAGATTTTCCACCGTATTTGCATTTTCTGACTTGATCAACCTCACATTTTTCTTAGACCCGATAATTTGTGAATGCTTGTCGTATTTCTTTTATTTTTCTCACATTTATTTATTTATTATTTTTATTCATATTTTATTTTCGTATCTAAAATTATTAAATCTATTTTTTTATATCCTTAATACGGATGACTCTAGTACGTCCATTATATGCATCTCTCTGTTGTCCCTGTGAGCAAGTAATGAAATGGGTAGATTCACAACTTTGATGAACCTAGTGCACAATACTAGGTACATTCTGTATTCAACTATTCATCAGATGTTGTGCATGTAGTTGCACTTGCAGCTAAAACCCCTGTCGAGTTAGTTAAGAGTAACATAAAGCACAGTAATGTGCTGACTGAGAGTGCCCAAACAGAAAACGATGCTAGTAATTAGGCAAAGGAAATCATGAACCAGTAAATAGCTTGCTGCAGGATTCGAGGATAAGAAACTTTTACACTGATGTTAAATGGCAAAATTCCTGAAATGCATTTTTTACTTTCGGTAGCACAAAGAGCTTAGCGTGCACATAAACGTATCCATATGGCAAAAGCCCTTAAAATTTTTATGTAAATTTTTATGTACCTTGATTCGAATTGTCTTGCAACATATAGAATTTTCTATATATATATATATATATGCACACGAAATTAATTCATGAACACTAACAGTCATGAGATGGATCATTTAAAACATATCCATCACATCCTTTCTGGATCTGACAACAATTGGTGAAGTAGACAGCTTTTTCTGTAATTTTCCTTTGTCCATTTCTGAAACCAGCAGGCGATGGCCTTTCTGATTTCCTTTTTCAACCTCTATCGATCCCTTTGTAGTGGATGATCCCAATATCTGCACCATTAAGCTTCCTCCTACCGTGATATGAAAGCTTAATCAATTTTGTTACCTTTTTACTCATATCGTTTCAGGCAATAGAAGCTTCGTTCTAAGCCTCTGTCGTTTGCTTATTACTCAGCATGTCAATAAAAGCTTCATCATTTTGGTTATCAACTTCAATAATTTTTCAAATACTAATCACGCAAGCATAAACTGCAAGAATGAAAATCGCTTACCAAGCACGAGAGCAGCCCCAATCCATCCGGTTGCACCCCACCTTTCGCCAAGGAGAAACCATGCAAAGCCAGCTCCCCATAGTGGCTCCATTCCATAAATAATGGCTGTTTCTGTTGCTGACACTTCACGCATAGCAGCAATCTGTATGGAAGAAAAAAAAAAAGAAAAAGAAAGAAACGATTTTTACAAGTGATTGACCGAAATCAGAAATGAAATGAGATTTGCCTAGGAACGCTGCCTCCCAAAATTGCTGCCCAGTGACCCTACATACTGAAGGATATAGAATGCAGTTTGCTCAAGTCAAGGCCTTTAAATAGATTACATGGCCCTGCAATCCATGGATATCTTCTTTTCAATGATTCCATAGAACAACAGGTCATTATTTTTTTTATAGCATTGCAGGTTAT
>JBBYHM010000016.1:4129808-4156574 GCA_038381775.1 Adansonia rubrostipa | reverse complement strand
CCCTGATTTGTTCTGGCAGCACAGTGGCCTGGTCTTGAAAAATTATTAAAAAAATAAAAAATGATTTATCCAAAATGAGTTGGTATTTTTCCCTTGAAAGGTTTCGAATTACCTTTCCAACAATGTCTCATTCACCTTCAGATTATCTCGAATGAAATAGTTACGATTTTTCAAACCTTCGCTGTAGGGAACCCCTAGATCCAGTAAGCAATTTACCGTTTGGGCTATTTCGGCCTAGCAAACAATATTTTTGAATCCCTTCAATATTTTTCCCATGGCGTTCATGAAATTTCCTTTTCGAAAAGTTATTATTTGCATTTTAACAATTCTGGATGAATCCGAAATGATTTTTCAAAGTCAATCATGCCTTTACCCCATACATGCTGCCAGTCTCAAGACAGGTTGAAATTAAAAAATTAATTCTGCCTAGAAGGTGATTTTCTAGGATTTTTGGAATATTTTTACATTAATCCTCATCGAGTTACCTTTCCAATGGTACCTCGTTTACCCCCTGGGACCTCCGAATAAGCTTGAAATAAATTTCGAAAGAGAAACAGCATGATGTTGTTCCCTGTTTCTAACCTAGTTTTTGAAACGTTTCGATTGAGGCATTTGAATGCCTCATGATCTACTCGGCTCATTCTCGTAACTTGAACCTTTTAGACTCGGACCAAGGCTAAACAAAAAAAGGAATATTTAAGCCAAACCTTCGGCTCTCAATTTTTAAAGATTCTTTATTTTCAAGAATAAAACCCACTCTTCTTAACATCAAAGATTTTTATTTTCGGGGATACTCCAACCCACTTTTACCTCAAAATGACATCAAATTTTTATTTTTGGGGATACTTCAACCCCACTACTCCAAGGGGATACTTTAACCCGACTTTTACCTCAAAATGACATTAAATTTTTATTTTCGGGGATACTCCAACCCCACTTCTTTAAGGGGATACTTCAACCTCATTTTTGCCTTAAAATGACATCAAATTTTTACCTTTAGGGATACTACAACCCTATTATTTTGAAGGGATACTCCAACCCCATTCTCCACGTTCTTTCTAAAATCCAAACTTTTTTCCCCTGGACATCCTTGAGTCATCGAAATCTTTTTCTCTCCTCAAATTTTCATCGAATCTGACTAAGTCTCAACATTGTCATCTCGGCTATTCATTGATAATCAAAGATAATTACAAGAAACATTTCGATTGACCCTTTTTTTCATGTATTTTGTGTGGATTTATTTATCTTTTTCATGCATTTTGTGTGGATTTATTTATTGTTCTCTTTTCCACCTTACTAATACATTTCCTTTTGTAGGGACCTCGAGCATTCATGCTTTAAAGATCATTTTCAAAATCACAAAACGATATCTCATGTCGGTATCTCTCTAATGCCAGACATGAAATATTTGATTTTTTTCAAAAACCCATATGGAGATCATTTTCATCAAAAACCCTTATGTTTATCACCTCTCTAAGGTGCATATGTGATAAAATTTTCATTAAAACCCGAACTCGTATCTTTACAAAATTTCATGCATTAGGGGGAATTATATTTAAATAATGATAAAAATGGAACCGAGGAAATCGATATTCAAGTAAGCTATAGTTAGATGGTATCAATTTTTTGGGGTCGTAGGGGTGCTAATCCTTCCCCACCGTAACCAACTCCCAAACCTAAAACAATGAATCTCTGGTATTATTTTTAATAGTTATCCGCTCATGCCTAACTTAAAATGATTGGTGGCGACTCCAAATTTATGTCCACTTCGTGATGGCTATCCAAGACTAGTCAGATAAGCGATTCATTCGACGGTCTTTTACTCCTTCATGTTAAACATCATCATATTTTTTAAGTTGAGCGTGCTTTGGCCCTCTAGATTGTCCAAAGTTCGTAAAGGCCGGGCACGTTGAATGTCAACATGGTCATTTTATCATCATTTTAGTGTCCATTAGGGTACCAAGATACTTATAGGTCGAAGGTATACCTATGGGGCATTTTTGTAATTTTTTAAAATCAAGTCCTAGATCGTAATCGGGGTGATTTTATGTCGAAGGCTTATATTTTGGATAGATTCATCATTTCATGATCATTTTAGTGTCATTTAGGCTTACTGGGATACACAAATGTCAAAGATAAACCTTAAGGATATTTTAGTAATTTACGTTAGAATCAAGTCCAATGTGATTACCTAGATACTTCTACATCGAATGTGTACAGTAGGAATAGGTTCTTTTGTTTATATAGTTATAGAATCTTTTAATATTATCGGGATACGTATATGTCGAAGGTACTCTTGGGAATATTTTATTAATTTATTTTAAAACCGAATCCTTTAGGGTCACTGGATACTTTTAAGTCAAAGGTGTACTTTAGGGGGCATGTTGGTCATTTTGACCAAAGTAGAGTTTATAGAGTCAAGTTCAGAACTTTTCATCTAAACCGAGTCTTAGGATAATTTTTAATATTTATAATAAAATTGGAATTTTTGTAAATTAAGGTAATGTCTCCGATGTTAAAATAGTACATAAAATTTCTACCAAAATATGCCAGGAGTTCTATAGATTACTCTAATAACGAGACACCCTTTTTAATATGAAAATCGAGATTTTTTTGAATTTTAAAAAAATAAAACCATTTGTATTCCACCGGCTGTCCAGCCGAGTACGAAAGAGAATGATGAAAACTTTTGTGTTCTCTTGGCTCTCAAGGAGGGTATGGATGACATTTTGATTTTGAAAAATATTAAAAACCTGATTTCCTCATTCGGAATAATAATATTTGTTTCATAGAATTTTATTTCTATAAATGGGAATTATAATTAAATATCAATTATTGAAACCAAATAAAAATCAAAATATATGTTAACACGTGATTAATAAGGTACTGATTATCGAGCATCACGAGAAGGGCGATCCTTATTTGTGTTTGTAATTGACTCTCGAACTCTTTTAAGCGATCTCTGGTATGAGCGCAGACTTCAGAGTTTGTTTTTATGGGTTTCGTAATCCTTAAAATATAAACTCTAGCAAGTGACCAATCTCACCTGGTTAAAATAAGATTGGTGGCAACTTCAAAATAAATGGTCATTTCGTAATGAATATTTAGAGTTAAGTCGAGTGAGCAACTCATCTCGACAGCTCATCCTCAGACATGAAAAATAAAAAAATAATATTAATGATATTAATGATGATATGGGCCCCTTTAAATAAAAGAAAATAATGATATATATATATAGAAATGAAGGGTACACCCGTCACTTTAAGTCGAGCTCACAAGGATTCATATCCAGAACATGTTGCTATAGGTGTATGAGATGAATTTCTGTGGGAGTGGCTCATCTGATTAGTAGCTACTAAGTCAACAACCCAGGCAGTTTTGAAACACATTCCGAATCATTTAAAACATGTGAAAGGGTACCCTTAGAAAGTTGAAAAAAATTCCTAAAAAGGCCAAAGATCAAGTACTTGTTATAAGTGGTTTTTGTAAAGTTTCAATTTATCAATCTCTTCCATATTAAAGTCAAAATGTTGAAGGTGATCCTCATTGGCCGAATATAAGTCTGTTATATAAACTTGCCATTTTTGCTGTCCACCCTTTTCTAAACCTACCTTGTTCATATTCTAAGACTTGCCATGAAGCTTCCAACATTTGTTTTGGAAAGATGTGGTTTCTTGTAATATGTACACCACAAGGAATCCTTGTTAACTAGTTTTAACAATTTCAATTGTCCATTTTCACCAATTCGATTCAAGCCATGATTCTTCACTACGATATTCTTAGATACCAAGATCGAACCTTCCATTGGGCGACTTTTAATCATAACCCTTTTTTTTTTCTTTCACGAGAACTACTGCTATCACCTTATTTAATGATGGCAACTCCTCTTTTTCGAGTATTTGTACTCTTACAGCATCAAACTCAACATTTAAGCCTATAAGAGAATCATAGATTCGGTTTTTTTGATAGACCATCTGAGAATGGGTGTATCCTTATTGTGTTTCATCTAGATGCATTGGTAATGATCCATCTCCTACCATAAACCTTTCAAAATATTAGAATGCTCAGTGACTAATTTAGTCCCCTGCTTGATGGATGAGATTTTGGTTTTAATCTCATAGATTTGTGCAGCATCACAAACTTTTGAATATGTTTGCTTGGCAGCATGCCATTTGTCCTTAGTAGTACTTAAAAGCATACAAATATCGCTAATCTGTGGCTGCATGGAGTTCCATAACCAAGACATCACCATAGAGTCTTGTCATCCCAAGCATCAAACTTGTGTTAATTGGGTCTTAGACCAGTCCCAAGTAGATGACTTAATTTTCCCTTCCTCTTCAAAAATGTGCAAACCAATTGGGACCATTTGAGATAATTTTTCCCATTCAGTCTATATGTTGCTTGAATATTTTACAATTTTGTTATTAAAGTAAATCCAGTATAGGTTGAAGGTACATCCGAAGTGCTACTAGCTTCAATGAATTCAAACATTGTTATGGAAAGGTAAAGAGACGATTTAAAGGAAGGGGCTTAAGCCAAAATGAAAAAAAAAAAGAAAAAAGAAAAACAGAGAAGAAAAGAAGGTAGCAAAGTTTGAAAGGCTGAATGCTTTTCACTTGTATTGAGAACTGAAAAGGAATACATATTTTCACTAGGCTAATTTAGGAAAAACAAATAAAAACTACATAATCTGTTCCTACAATTCTGCCCTAAAATTTAGAAAATTACAGCATATAATTTTATCCTAAAAATAGTAAATTATAACCAATATTATACATAAAAATCAGGGAATTAAAAGCATGATTTCTAAGGAATTTGGTCCTTGATTTTTTGGGGTTTTTTAATCCCTAATTTTTAGGTATTTTCCAACACATTTTACTCTAATATCCTTAATGGCCATCTTTTTTCTCACTCTAATTTACCTCACCACTTATTTAATCTCATTGCTATAGTATCCAATGTTACCACTATAATAACTAATCTCACTACCACTACTTTTTTTTAATCACATCTTTACAGGTATTTTTAATTTCAATAAAGTTGATTTCAACGCCATCCAAATAAACCTTCGGTGTTTTCTTAACATATAATAATTTGTTATATATCTTTTTTTTATATGATATAATCTTAAATGGCTATAAACCTACATTAATGAAATTATATGACAACCTTCAAAGAGCACATATTTTGTTTCTCAAGGAAACAATATTTTTATTAAAGAATGATATTTTTCATCAATGAAAACGAGAATATTTTTCATGTTTCTCAAGTCAATGTAAATCCTATATAATTCTTATGGTAAAACTAATAAGAATGAATATATATGTAATTTACATTTTAATTGATAGACGTAATTTTAGAAATTACCAATGATGCCTATAGAAATATTATTTTAAAATATATAATACAAATAATTGTTAATAATAAAAAAATATTAAAATTAATAAAGATTGTATTTTCTTTGATAAGGGTAATTTCAATACTTACCACCACATTCTTGATAAAATGTTTAATGAATCAAACTTGTTAATGTACTTTCTTAAGATTTTAGTTAGAATTTTGCCATGTATACCGAATGTTATAATGTATTTTTTTAGAAATTGCATTCTCAATAATCACATTCTCATCAATCACATTCTATTAAAATCATGAGATGAGAATGCATCGAATGCCACAAGTTAAACAATGTATTAATGAAAAAATTTTGCCCTCTGATTTTTTGTATATGTGCTACACATGAATAAGTGCATACATGACATAAATTTCAATACTTACCACCACATTCTTGATAAAATGTTCAATGAATCAAACTTGTTAATGTACTTTCTTAAGATTTTAGTTATAATTTTGCCATGTATACCGAATGTTATAATGTATTTTTTTAGAAATTGCATTCTCAATAATCACATTCTCATCAATCACATTCTATTAAAATCATGAGATGAGAATGCATCGAATGCCACAAGTTAAACAATGTATTAATGAAAAAAATTTGCCCTCTGATTTTTTGTATATGTGCTACACATGAATAAGTGCATACGTGACATAAATGCAACATGATGCTGATGCCATGCGCCACACTAAGTAGCCTAGCCCTAAAGACACAAGTTACATGGAACAACTTGGCCCATCAAAATAGGCCCAATACTTGGAGAATTTAGAAAGCCCAGTTTTATAGAATCTTGGAGATTTAACCAAATACAACTACTAGAGCTTGTTTAAAACTAGATAGAGATAAAGTTGATAAAGTTTAAATTTATATGGAATTCTAGATATTTACAGATAAGTGTAATCTGAGCCATCCATTAGATTAAATCTGAGCCATTAATGTATGAGAAATTCAACTATAAATAAAAGCCTCCCAAGCCTCATGAGTATCATCAAACACTTGAGTATATATTGAGCATTCCTCTCATTTCTCTTTGTGTTCTTCTTTCTACTTAGTTTTATTAAGCTTTTTAGCTTCAGTGCTTTAGATGAATTTAGATCCCCCCTTTGAGTGTTTTTAGGTTGACTTAAGCATACAAAGAAGTGAATTCAAAGCTTAGAGTTTACTAGGCTAAAGTCTAGGCCCATGACAGTTGGTATCAAAGCTTATGGTTCATGAAGGTGTTGAATATCGAGATGGCATCTCAAGCAAAAAACTAGACACAAGACGTCCCAGAGACTCGTGGGAGAAAAAAGAAGGCCAATAGCTCGAGGGATGTTCTATTGGCCATGGATGGTAGGGTGGCCAAGCTTGAGGTGACTATCGAGGATATATGGGAGATTCTTAACATTTTGGATAGCCGCATCGAAGAACTAGACTCCGCGAAGTAGGAGCTTAAGGGGGAGATACAAGGTTCTCTCAACTTGGCAATATATATTCTCACCCAAAAGAATGATGTTTTCGAAAGCGTGGTAGAGGCTATAAAGAAGCAAATGGAAGAGCTAATGGACGAGCTCTCATCATCCAAAGCAGCTATCGACGATAGCATGCTAGCCATGACACCTAAGGACAAGATAGAGATCCTTAAGCCAAAGGAGTTCAATAGAACTAAGTCCACAAAAGATGTGGACAACTTTTTATAGGGGATGGAGCAATACTTTTGAGTAATGAGCATTAAGGATGAAGCCACTATAGTAAATACTACTTCTTTGTATTTTACTGATGTAGCTTTTTTTATGGTGGTGTCATCGGTACAGCGATGAAAAAAGTGAAGATACTACCATTAGAACTTAGGAGGTGTTCCAAAAAAGTTTAGGCAGCAATTTTACCTTGAATATGCCAAAGATGAGACACATGCAAAGTTTTGATAGCTTACGTAACAAGGCATGGTTCTATGGCGTGTTCGGGAGTTCTGCAAACTCATGCTCTAGATTTCAAATTTGGCAAAGAATGAAGCATTCTTCTCCCTCATGGATGGACTCAAACCTTAAAATAAGTTAGAGTTGCAGCCAAGAGATGTCCAGGACTTGACCAAAGTCATGACAATAGTCGAGTCCTTAATTCAGCTTGGCATAAAAAAGTTGGACAAGTCCAAGTCATCCAAGCTAAAGGGCAAGGGCAAGGGTAATAGTGGAAAAGACAAAGATCGAAAGTCCAAAAATAACAATGGAACGCTGTTGACAAGAATGCCAAAGTCCAACACACCGTAGGATAAGAAGAAAAACAAGGAACCGGTAAAGTGCTTCTTATGTGACAATCCATATAGGATATGAGATTACCCAAAACAAGCTAAGCATTCCTCCATTAACAAGGAAGATGATGAGCCAAAAAAAACCCCTAAAGCGTAGTTTGATCATGAGTTTTGTCGAGGTAAAAAGTTGCAAAAAGAAGAAAAGGCTGATGTTTATTGACATCATTATTGCAAGCAAAAAAAATAAGTGCTCTGGTTAACACAAAAGCATCAGAGTTGTTCATTCTGAGAAAGCTGCTAAAAAGCTTGATCTCAAAGTTGAGAAAAAATCTAGATGATTCAAGCAGTCAACTCAAAGAGGGTCCCAACCATCGGTGTCACAAAAGGAGTGGACTTATAACTTGGGTACTGGAAAGGCGAGGAAACCACTGAGCTAATACCACTTGATGACTACGACTGTATGGTTGGATTAAATTTCCTTGACTGAATTAATGCTCTCCTTGTGCCATTTGCTCATTGCATATGTATCTTGGATGCCTGCCATCAATGTGTTGTGCCGATGAATCGAGAAACAGGTGTTAAAGCCAAGGTGTTGTCTGCAATCCAACTTGCCAAGGGTTACCATAGAGATAAAGTCACCTACTTGGTAGCCTTAAGGTTTAATGAGCCTCAAAAACCCATGGACAAGACCTCTTTGGAGGTGTTAAAAGATGTTACAATCTTTCAACGATGTGATGCCTACAAAATTACCAAAAAGTCTACCACTTAAGAGAGAGGTAGATCACAAGATTGAGCTGGTGTCGAATGTTAAAATTCTAACTAAGACCCATACCAAATGTCATCGCCAAAGTTATAGGAATTGCGGAGACAATTGAAGGAGTTTACGGATGCTGCCTACATTAGACCATTTAAAGCGTTTAGTAGAAGCATGATTGGTCATTAAGTTCATGCATAGTCTATCGGGCACTTAAAAGCTCATTTTGAGAAACAAGTACCCAATCCCAATCTTCGCAAACTTGTTTAATTAGCTTGGAGATGCAAGATGGTTCACCAAGCTTGATTTACGATTGAGTTACTATCAAGTAAGAATAATCAAGGGAGATGAGCTAAAGACAACATATGTGACGGCGCATTCTGGCTAGCGACATTTTGCACCTTAATGAATAAGGTACTTCAACCTTTCATGGATCATTTTATGGTCATTTACCTTGACAATATTGTTATCTATAGTAAGTCACTTTAAGAGCATGTAGAGCACTTGTGGAAGGTGTTTCATGTCTTGCGCAAGAATAAGCTCTATGTGAAATGGGAAAAATGCTCGTGTTCTTACCATGAGGTGTAATTCCTAGGCCACTTTATGGGAAGTAGCAAGATTCGGATGGATAGAAGCAAGGTAATTGCCATATTTGATTGGAAGCCATCAAACAAAGTTATAGAGTTGCAGTCATTCCTAAGGTTGGCGAACTACTACAAACGCTTTGTCAAAGGCTACTTCAACATCACCATGCCATTGAAAAACTTACTTAAGACAGAAAAAGTATGGGATTAAAGCCCTATGTGCTAATACGCCTTTTATTAGTTAAAACGTGCCATGCTGAAAAAACTTGTACTTGCCTTGCCAAATCATACTAAACCATATGATGTTCATATGAATGTATCAAGCTTTGCGATTGAAAGAGCGTGATGCAAGATGGACATCTCATGGCATTTGAGAGTCTAAGCTTTATGAGATTGAGGAGCGATATATAGTCCAAAAAAAAGAGATGACTACAGTGGTGCATTGCTTGCGCACATAGAGACATTAACTGTTGGGGTCTAAGTTCATTGTATTTATTGACAATGTTGCCAACCATTATTTTCTAACCCAAAAAAGTTATACCCTAAACAGGCATGTTGGCAAGTTTTCTTAGCAAAATTTGATTTCAGCATAGAGCATAAGCCCAAGACAACTAATACAATGGTGGATATGCTAAGCCAAAGGTAGATCTTGTAGCCATCAGTTGCCTTGAAGGTTCACTCTGGGAGTGCATCAAGGAAGGGTTATGCTATAATCCTACAATCAAAACCTTAATGGAGAATGCCATTGAAGGAAGCGCTAGATGTTTTTGGGTTGAGGAAAACTTACTCAACACCAAAGGACATTACCTTTATGTGCCTCAGTATGGAAAGTTACACAAGGAGATCTTTAGGAGTCCCATGATTCAAGATGGGCTGGTTATCTCAGTATGCACTGTACCTTAGCACTCTTAGAGGACCATTACTATTAGCCACACATGGGCGATGATGTTAAAGCCTATGTGAAAACTTGTCTTGTTTACCAATAAGATAAGGTTGAGCTGAGAACACCAACCAAATTATTGTAGCCACTGTCCATAATAGAATGGCGATGACAGAGTGTCTCCTTGGATTTCATAGTTGGACTACCCCAGATGGATGGGTTTGGGAGCATTACGGTTGTGGTGGACAGATTTTCCAAGTATGAGACTTTTATTCCAGCAACAAGAAGTGCCCAGTGGAGGAAGCAACCAGATGTTCCCAAAAAACGTGAAGAACTACTAGGGAGTAGCACAAATTATAGTTAGTGATTGGGACAGGTGATTTACGGATGGTTATGGATAGAGTTGTTCAAGTTATTGGGGTAAAACTTGAACTTTTCCATTAATATGCATCCCTAAACAAATACGCAGTCCGAGATAGTGAATGCTTTGCTGAAGGTATATCTCAAGCACTACGTGAGTGCCACGTAGCATGACTAGCAAACGTTGTTGGATGTGGCCCAATATTTTTATAACTTGCAGTGAAATGAAGCCACACACCAAAGTTCATTCGAGATAGTGATCTGGCAATTGCAGCTCATACCCAGTGTTATTACAACAGGCTACATAAGACCAAATTACAGCTTACAAGTTTACCAAGGCTTGATAAAAGCAAACTAACTTGGCCAGAGCTTGTCTACACAAGGCAGGAAAGCACACCAAAAAGTGGGCAAATCATAAATGAAAGGATACACAGTTCTAGGTTAGAAACTTAGTCCTTATCAAACTACACTTGATGTTACACAACCCAGGCATGCATAAAGGGCTTGTGCAGAGATACAATGGTCCTTCTAGAGTTCTAAAACAGGTAAGTAAGGTGGCCTACAAACTTGAGTTACTGATAAAGATCAAGGTGCACCCTCTTTCCATGTCAGCATGCTCAAGCCATTCCGTGAGGATCAAGGGGATCCAAACCGAGGCAAGTCGCAGTGTGCACCAGTAAGAGTGAAAGCCTTTTATGATAGAGATGTATAATGCATTCTTGCAAATCGAGTGGTACAGCAAAAAAGTTGCAGGGCAAGGTATGAGTTCTTTGTCCAGTGAAAAGAACTACCCAACAACGAGGCCAGTTAAGAGCTAGCCAAGGCATTATGGTAATTGCAGGATAAGATTGAGTAATTACATTCGAAGGACGCGACGAGGGTGTTGTTGGAACAAGTAGGGGAAAATGTCACGGGCCGCACTAAGCAGCCCAGGCCTAAGACACAAGTTACATAGAACAAATTGGCCAATCAAAATAATCCCAATACTTAGAGAATTCTTGAAGCCAGTTTCTAAAAGCTTGAAGATTCAATCAAATACAACTACTCTACTCTATTTAAAACTAGAAAGATATACAGTTGATAGAGTTTAAATTTATCTAGGATTTTGGATATTTGTGATAAGTGTAATCTTAACCGTCCATTATATTTAATCTCAGCTATTGATATAAGAGAAATTCAATTATAAATAAAAACCTCCTTAACCTCATTTGAATCATCAAACACTTGAGTAATATATTGAGCATTCCTCTAATTTTTCTTTGTGTCCTTCTTTTTTGCTTATTTCTCTTAATCTTTTTAGCTATAGTGCTTGAGGGGAATTTAGATTCTCCCTTTAAGTGTTTTTAGGCTGACTTAGCATACAAAGAAGCAAATTCTAAGCCTAAGGCCGCACAATTTGCTAGGCTAAAGTTTAGACCCGTGACAT
This sequence comes from Adansonia rubrostipa, assembly GCA_038381775.1. Lineage (NCBI taxonomy): Eukaryota > Viridiplantae > Streptophyta > Magnoliopsida > Malvales > Malvaceae > Adansonia > Adansonia rubrostipa. The sequence goes on along the minus strand of JBBYHM010000016.1, from coordinate 4,144,951 downwards.
TAACATACTATTGTAAAGAAAAAGAAATGAAAGGAAACAAGTTAATACAAATATAAGACAAAGAAATTACAAAATGATCAAGCTGTTTCATTAATGTCAAAAGTTTTTCCATTTTTGTTTTTCAAAACAAAAGCTCCAAAAGATACTTCGCAAAAATATATATTTCCAAATAAAGGTTTCCCTCAAAAAAATTTTAATTTAATTAAAAAGCAATAGGATTATCCTATTATAGGTATTAGGACGTATATTTAATATTTACCCGTTCTTCAGTTCCTAGTTTATCATAAAACGATCAAAAAAATGTAAAAAGTGTCCATGTGTCCTTATCGAATGACTATATACATATATAAAAGGGTAAAATCCATTGAAGCATTTGACTATCTTCTTAGGATCATTTTAACATAGCAATTTATTTAATCAGATTTCCCCTAAAAAGGTTTGCAACACTAATTATACATAAGAACAATAGTAGCAGACAAGAAGAACATCACTAGCAACAATTTACCAATCAATAAAGTATAAAATACATGAATAACATGAGAATGAATTTTCATTACTAGAACAAAGTCAAGTTCCAAACCTTTGTATTTATCCCACAAATAGACTAGAAGATGAAATTCGCCACAGAGTGAAGTATTGCAAGAACAAGAACAAGAGCACTATAATAGTGTTTGCCTCAACATCCTATTTGCCTTCATTTGAAAGGTGCTAAATATGTTTTGAAACCTCATATTCGACTTGGCAATCTAAAGAATAAGTACTACCATTAACCCATCTTCCATTCATCCTTGATTTCTTCATGGCTTATTCTACACCTTGCACAAAAGGAAATGGTACAGAAAATCTTGTATCAAACGCATTACAAAATTGTCGATATTTTTATTTTTATTATTTATTTAGGAGAAATTATCTCATCCACTATCAAAGGAGTTTTTAAGTTTCACAAGCAAAGTTAGTAAGATAATGCATAGCTTTTGGGTAAATTTATAAAATTTTAAAAATAATTTAAAAAAATACATTGAACAATCTCTTAACCTGATTTGTGGAATTGAAAATTTCACCATCGGAGCCCACATTATACAGTGAATAGAACAATCCATTGAGTCATTTGCATTTATTTCATTAAAAATTACTCTTATCTCCCCTATTTCTTTTCATTTTCCTTTTATTTTACCAAACATGGGAGGAAAAACAAATTCCCTCCAATTCCCATCCTAAATGAAATAGGGTTAATCAAATGTCATTGCACTTTATTAAGGACAATTAAATATTAAACACCTTTCAAACAAAAAAAAATAATGGATAGGGAAAAAAGGGGATAAAAACATCAAGAAAAACAATGAGAGGTATTACTGCACAACTAAAAGAATACAATCACATTATAAAAATTCTTGAATTAAGTTCTTGCTAGGCAGATTATGGGATACAGCATGCCACAGTTCATGGTGTGCTGTGAGTTTAATGTTAAAAAAATTAATCCCATTTTCAACATTTTTTTCCCACTAAATATAGCCTTGGACACATTGCATTTTGTAAAGGGTTCTTTGGTAGACAGAGGAAGCATTGCAAACTAGTAAATGTATTATGTTGGAAGACGATGGAGAAGAAAATTGGATTATAACCTAAAGCATTGAGCAAAAGGAAAGAAATATAAAGATGGTGGATTAAGGCTAAGTATGGCCAAGAATAAAGCTGAGAAGAGAATCAAAGAGGAAAGAAATAAGATTTTGAGAGTAAAAGTTTTGCAAATGCCAAAAGTCCCCTATAAGAGTTGTGGAAGCTCTTATTTATCAGTATCAAGACAGAGGAGTTACATATCATAAGTATTAAATAGGAATAATGATGGAAATTATTGGTTAGTAAGGTATGCTTTATTTGATGAAAGTTTATATCCTTTTTGGTAATAATGTACAATAAACTAGAGTCCACTAATTGTTTTGAAGTAAAAGAAAAAGCATTCATATTTCAAGAAAGGTTAAACGGAGACTTTTTAACTATCTACATATTTGATCCACCAAATCAAGCTCTCCAAAACATCCCAATAGTGAAATTAACCCAATAACCTTGTCATATTCAGGGTTATTCCACTTCTTTGGCTTTTGAGAAATAATATTCAGTCAAATGCCTTTTGTGGAATAATTCTAGATAAAAGTGTTTTCCATTAAGATAGTGCTCTATAAATGAAATGTTCAATGAAAGTGTTGCTATGTAAAGGCGTTCCATGATGGTGCTATTCTGAATAGAGTGGTTCTTTACAAAGATTTTTTTGCATAAGGCTGTTTTGAATCAAAGCTATTTTGAATCAGGGTTGTTCTGAATAGAGCTGTTTTTAAAAGAGTTGTTCTCAATAAGGATTGTTATAAACCAGAGCTATTATAAAAAAATGCTATTATGAAAAGAAAAAAAAAAGCCCCTTTGAGCTGGGATTGTTTTGATCAAGACTTATTTTGAACAAAAGTTGCTCTAAATAGTTGTTTGAAACAAAAGCTTTTATGAAGCGACATAGTTGGTTGTTCTAGTTTATTTTTCAATTTCTTGTAAAACAACTTTATTTTTCTCTAAGAAAAGATAATATACTGAGTAGCCAAAATCAAGTATTTCTACATAGAGATACACAAATTAAAAAAAATCTTTAATAAAAAAGGAAAATGAGGAAAATGTTACAGAATAGGAATAGATAAAGTAAAAATATATATAGCTTGATTCTAGGAGATATGATGAGATTCTAACCTTCTATTTTAACTTCCTATTTTATAATCATAATCATGTGTATAAGTACCTGTTCATTTGATGAATAAAAATAACTTTTCCTTCCTTCTTTACATAGCATCAAAGCCACCTCATCTCTAAAAAGGAAAAAACTGATTATGCATTCTTTTCTGTCTCAATAAGTAGAATAGATTTTCTTAGGGTCACCCATATAGAGTGGTCTCATTAGCGTAGACAGTACCTGGAAATTGGTGGTTATCTATTTCAAAAGATCAAATGGATGAAGTAAAATCAGTGTTTGTCACTGATATGATTCCAGTGATGTCAAAATTCACTGATCAAAAGCTCAATAGATCTAATTTAATTGCTTGGATTATGATTGTCCGTGTGTATTTGCGGAGCATTGATAAGGATAATCATTTGACTGATAATCCCCCAACTAACAATACAAGGCAAACATGGTTGAAAGATAATGCCCGTTTATTTTTGCAGCTGAGGAATTCTATTGACAGTGAGGTAATTCCTTTAATTGATCACTGTGAATATGTTAAAGAGTTAATGGATTATCTTGAATTTTTGTATTTTGGCAAAGGGAATATTTCTCGTATCTATGATGTGTGCAAAAGCTTTTACCATGCAAAAGAAACATGATCAATTCCTTACAACCTATCTTATGAACTTTTAACACACTTATGAGGAACCTAACGTTTTATTACCATTTAGTTATGATATAAAAGTTCAGCAAACTCAGAGGGAGCAAATGGCAGTAATAAGTTCTTTAGTTGGTCTTCGACCAGAGTTTGACATGGTTAAGTCTCAGATTCTCTCTAGTCCAGAAATTTCCTCTTTGCAAAAAACTTTCACCAGGAACCTCCATACTATTCCTAGTATGCCAGTTGCTTCACCTCAAGCCAACAATGCTCTTGTAAGCCGAAGAGGTGAACTAGGACGCTCTTTCAACAAAAGCAATAACAAAGATAATCACAGTCAGGATTCAATAGGAGTTGTCTACTATTACTATCATGAACCAGGATAGACAAAGCACGCATGTAGAAAATTACAAAATCGACCACAAAAGAATCAGTTTGCTCATATTGCAACCAATACAGCCTCATCCTCTGATAAAACTATTATGGTCTCTGCAGATGAATTTGCCAAATTTTTTGAATATCAAGAAAAATAAAAGTCTTCATCTTAATCTATCACTGCTATCATTGGTAATTCAACTAATGTTTTCTTTCCTCCTCCTCAAAATGGGGTCATTGATTCTAGTGCCATAGATCATGTGACAGATAATCCTAATCTCTTTTCCATTTTTCAACCATATACTCCTATTACTATTGTTACTTTAGCAAATGGGTCCATTTCCTTTGTACTTGGTTCTGGCACTATTAATCCAACTCCATATTTGTCCTAAGTCTCCCAAAATTCTCCTTCAATTTAATTTCTGTGAGCAAACTTGCTCGGAATTTGAATTGTTCCCTGATCACTATTTATTTCAGGATCTTGTGTCAAAAAGGATTATTGGTGGAGAACATGAATTAGGTGGTCTTTACATTTTGGATACCCATGTGCCTAGATTTATCGCCTATTCCAGTGTTCTCACTCCATTTGAAGCTCATTGTCGGTTAAGTCATCAATCTTTACCTCTATTTAAATAGTTATGTCTTCAATTTTCTAATGTGTTTACCTTAGATTGTGAATCCTATCAATTTGCCAAACATCATTTTCTGTCTTCAAGTCCAAGAGTCAATAAGCGAGCTAGTTCTCCTTTGAGTTAATCCAATCTAATGTTTGGGGTCCTTGTCCTATTGTGTCTAAAAATGGCTTTCAATATTTTGTTACATTTATTGATGATTATTCTCATGTAACTTGGCTTTATCTAATCAAAAATCATTTCGAATTATTCTCACTTTATTACCTTTTGTACTGAAATCAAAACACAATTTAAGGTTTCTGTGCTTACATTGAAAAGTGATAATGCCAAGGAATACTTCTCTCAATCCTTTCAAACTTACATGACTCAAAATGGTATTCTTTATCAAACATCCTGCATTGACACACCTTTTCAGAATTGACTACCTGAAAGAAAAAAATAGGCATCTTCTTAAAACAGCTAGAGCTCTTTTGTTTCAAATGCAAGTTCCTAAACCTTTTTGGATAGATGTAGTCTCTAAAACAGGCTTTCTGATTAATCGTATGCCTTCCTTTGTTCTTTATGGTCAGGTTCCTTACAACATTCTTTTTCCTAACAAACCCTTGTTTCCTATTGAACCTCGAATCTTTGGGTGTACCTATTTTGTTCGAGATGTCCGTCCTCAAATTACCAAATTAGATCCTAAATCCCTTAAATGTGTCTTCCTTGGTTACTTTCGTATGCAAAAAGGGAAATCGTTGTTACTGTCCTGATCTTATCAGGTACTTTGTGTCTACTGATGTCACCTTTTTTTGAAAGTATTAGGTTCTTTTGATGAGGATGTTGATTGGTTAGTCTATACTATAACTAGTACAATTTCTGTGGTTTCTACTCTAAACCATACACCGCAACCACCTATTTACCATGTGTATTCCAAGAAACAAGCTCCCATTGCTTCATGTCCTGTACCAATCTCCACTTCCTCACTAGATCACACACCACTAATCTTGATCTTTCTATTGCCCTTCACAAAGGTAAACGTCAATGCACTTATCTTATTTCTTCTTTCGTGTCTTATGATCATTTGTCACCCTCTTCGCTTTCTTTTGTTGCCTCTATCGACTCTATCACTACTCCTAAAACTGTCGATGAAGCCTTGTCCCATCCAGTTTGGAGTGATGCGATGATAGAGGAGATGAAGCCTTAAATGCGAATGGTACTTGGAGTTTGGTTAATTCACCTGCAGGAAAGCAAGCAATTGGGTGTAAATGGGTGTTCACTGTAAAAGTTAACCCAAATGGATCAATAGCTCCTCTTAAAGCCCATTTAGTAGCTAAACGCTATGCTCAAACGTATAGAGTGGACTATTCTGATACTTTTTCATCAGTTACTAAGATGACATCTATTCGAGTATTCATCTCTCTAGCTGCCACATACGATAGGCCATTGTATCAATTGGGCATAAAAAATGCCTTCCTATATGGCGATCTTCAAAAGGAAGTTTACATAGAGCAACCACTAGGGTTTGTTGCTCAGAAAGAGTCTGAAAAGGTATGTCGTCTTCACAAGTCCTTGTATGAGTTGAAATAGAGTCCACAAGCTTGGTTTGGAAAATCCAGTGAAGCAATCGAGACATCTGGGATGCAGAAGAGTAAGTTTGATCACTCAAATTTCTATAAGCATTCTGAGTCTAGCATTATTCTTTTAGTTGTATACGTAGATGATTCTATGGGGATTTCATCGCTTAAGAATTTCCTTCATATCCAATTTCACACAACAGACATGAGAAATTTAAAATATTTTCTACGTATTGAGGTGACAAAGGGCAAGAAAGGTATTTTCTTATCTCAGCGAAAATATGTGCTTGATTTATTGAAAGAAACAAGAAAACTAAGAACTAAACCATGCAGTGCACCAATGGTCCCCAATTTGAGTTTTACAAAAGATGGTGAAGTATTTGCCCATCCTGAGCGATACAAAAGACTAGTTGGGAAGTTGAATTATCTTACAATAACTCGACCTTATATTGTATATCTGCATAGTGTTGTCAGTCAAGTCGTGTCCTCTCCAACAGTTCAACATTGGGCAGCTTTAGAACAGATATTGTGCTATTTAAAAGGAGCTCCTGGGTGAGGAATATTGTATAGAAATCATGGGCATAATCAGATTAAGTGTTTCTCTGACGCAAATTGGGCAGGTTCTGAAATGGCTAGAAGATCCACCACAGGTTATTGTGTCTTTTTTGGAGGAAATCTAATCTCATGGAAAAGCAAGAAGTAGAATGTTGTTTCTCTATCAAGTGCACAATCAGAGCATAGAGCAATGGCATAATTTACATGTGAAATAATGTGGGTATATGAGTTTTTAATTGAAATTGGAGTTAATATGTCATTGCCAGCAAAACTATAGTGTGATAACAGAGCTGCACTTCATATTGCATCTAATCCTGTATTTCATGAATGAACAAAGCACACTGAAATTGACTGCCACTTCATTTGTGAGAAAATACAAAAGGGCTTAATCTCTATAGGATGTGAAGACTAGGGAACAACTAGGAGATATTTTCCCAAAAGCTTTGAATAGGGTTAGAGTTGACTATCTTTGTAACAAGCTGGGCATAATTAACATCTATGCTCCAACTTGAAGGGAAGTGCTACAAAATAGGAATAAACAAAGTAAAAAATATATATATATAACTTGATTATGGGAGATTTGATTAGATTATGTTACCAAATAGGATAGACAGTATATAGGCTTGATTATAGGAGATTTGGTTAGATTCTAACCTTCTATTTAAACTTCCTATTTTATAATCATAATCATGTGTATAAATACCTATTCATTTGATGAATAAACATAACTTTTCCTTTCTTCTTTATAGAAAGAAAATAGATTCTTTGTAGTTAGGTTTATAATGTGTATGTAGTAAAAACGAGAAAAAATATAATAAAAGAAAATGAGAAAGCTGGATATGATTTAAAATGTATAAGAGGTAGACTGAGTTGGTGAAAGAAACAAATATTTCTTGGCTTTTATGTTATGTTTTGGCAGGTTTGCCATTATCATATGCATAGTTAAAAAATCGGATCCAGTCAGTTCAACAAGAACCTCAAGCTTATTTGGTCCAGTGTGATGCATAGAACGATAATTGGCTGAGTCGGTAAAAACAATCTATTCAGCTTGTTAAAAATTGATAAGAACTAGATTATGATTATTTCTTATTTTTTTAAATAATGAGGTTTGAAGTTTTACCATTAAGCCAAATACATATTTTTATTAATTGTTTACTATTTTATCTATTATTTAATATTAAATTTATTTATTTCATATTTATTTTATAAGACTGGTTGGTCCAACTGGTTAGACCAATGATTGGAGGTCAAACTAGTTTTAACCTCAAGTTTGTTTATTTCATCCTTGGTCATCTAGGTAGTAGGTGCAATGCATGAGTTAAGTACAATATGTTTTTGCATATCTATACGAAGAGTTCCATATTTCAATTTAAATTCCATCCAACAAATTTCTTGCCTGATAGAAATGATAGACTATAAACAAACTTGCTAGTGGAAAATAGGTTCAATAGGATTGAATAGCAAATAGTAACCATTTGCAAAAAAATGAGATTTAGTCTCACCAATTTGGCCCTTCTCGTGGAAAGCTTCGACTGTAGAAAGGAAATTCAAAGAGCAAAGTGGCTTTAAACCATGATGGCAGGCTCCCATATACAGCTTGTGGCAGTGGAATGAGAGGGCTGAAATCAGAAAAAATGCTAGACTCAGTAACTTCCTCACCCAATTCATACTTCAAGATATTTAAATAGTGAAAGGAAGACTAACCTAGTTGTTTTCTTGTAAATCCTATACGCAGCCACATTACCAAACTTCTTGTCTGCTGACTCCTGTGTCCATAGATGTTAATATAACATCAATAGATTGTAGAATTATGGTAATATCTTATAATAAATTAAAAAAAAATTGAAGCTTATAAAACAAACCTCTAGCATTGGTAGGCCACTAACAAAAAGTAGCAGCAATGTCAGAAAGATTGGCCCAAGAATTACAAGCCATTCAGCACCTTCGAGTATGGGAGCAGAGGCCACGAAAATTCCCCACCAAAGGAAAATCTGGCCAATATTTGTTAAGAATCATTCAAAGAAATTATTATCAGAGGAAGGCAAGGTTTCAAAGCTCTAGCAACTCTAATATTGCTAGGTTCAACTCAATTTTCCCTTTAACCAAAAGGTATATTACTTCATGTCAATGAGTCGCGATAAAAGAGATCTATATCATATAATTTACAAGCAGTATAACCCAAAACCCCTCATTTCTCAACTACTTGAATCCCATGTTGCCTATTTGAGTGAGATTCTAATCGGTCATCTAACAAAAGCTAAATCGATACCATGTTATTTTCAGCTTATAGATACCCAACTATTACATTCCTACAAATAACAGGCGTATTAGAGATTTTAGAAGCATATAAATGAAGATTGGAGTCCGGTTTTAACTATGATAAAGGTAAAACCAAGTAGAGATAAAACTAGGTAGGAGGGATGTTGAAAGTCAACTAAAATTTTAGCAGTTTTTACTGAATGTGCACCAGAGGTCCATAAGTGTTCCAGTCGAATGGTCCATAACAGGTATATGCTTATAGCAATCTCTAAACCAGAAACACTTAGATGAACCTACAGTCTTTTATATTGTATCTCAAAAACACATGATCAAACCATGAAGCAGGCGCTCATAAGAAGCAGCATGATAGAGTATGGAAGCTAATAAGATAAAAATGAATTATGCACGTAATCACACAACCAGTTAGCATTTGGAGCATAAAATAAGTCTAGTAGTAGCTAGAGTCATCTAGGGAAGCAATGCAACCAAATGCATAAGAAAGTCAAAGCTCTTTTTCTAACTTTCTTTCTGGTTCCCAGTGACATTGGAAAGCCATGATGCTCACCTCACCAAAATAGTTTGGATGGCGAGAGTATTTCCAAAGTCCAATATTGCACCACTTCCCTCTGTTTTCTGGAGAATTCTTGAAAGCAAGCTTTTGCTGATCAGCTGTAGCTTCAACAGAGATACCCACTGACCACATAATCCACCCTATGATGTCTTCAGCCTGAATAGAGGGATTTCTATCACTCGCATTAACCACTGTTACAGGTAAACTCACAGTCCACACCCAGACAGCCTGCGACACATGCAAAGATTGGGGTGAATTAATTAAACGTCACAGCAACAAACAGCAAGAAAAAGCTGTGATCAGACAGATAATAAGACCTGAAATATCCAGAAAACTGCTAATTTCCCCAAATTACTGCGCATCTCATCAAAACGTCGATCCTCCCCCCATTGCAAAATTCTGATTGCCAGCATGTCACAAAAGCATAATTATAAATAACTTTACTTAAGAGGAATTGTTTCAAAAAGCACTCCTTCTACAGTATGGGCAAATTCTGCAAGAGTCAGAATAGATAGACGATATGAAACATTTGCTAGGTCAAAGTAGCATGCCAATAAAGTGCCAGTGTTTGTTAGCTTTTACTGGTTACAGAGGACAATGCTCGAGGCATTAAGTTAATCCTACCACAGGCTCATATGAATGCTGGTTTATGGATACTCTAGCCCGCACAAATTGATATAATTGTAACAGTAATATTATTAGCTATCACGTGTAACTTATTTACATGAAATATACAAAATAGGACATGTTTCATAAATAAAAGAAATTTTCATAGAATTGATTGTTATCAAGCTATCATTTTTAAGGACTAAATATGTGGTGCTAAATCTTATAGACTGAATGAGAATGACGATAATGACAATTTTTTTTATGCAGTCCATGGCCTTATATTACATGGGAATATGTCAAGCAATAAGCCCAAAGATACTTCCCCTCACCTCTTCTTCCAATTTTAATCATGCTTACAAAATGTTTTAATCACCATTCACCACTGCTTGGTCCACTGCTTCCTGACAGCGAAAGAAAAAAACCATTCCATACTACCATTTCTTTTATTGTTATTATAGATGCTGAGAGATGATTCAGTGAATTTTTTTAATAAATAAATATCATTGGATAAAATGTACTAGAGGAATAGATACCTTAAGCTACAAAGTAGACAAGAACATCTAACATTGTCCATTAACACAAAAGTAGGAATTAACTTTTACCTAATTAACAGTTATTAGACAAAAAGTTTGAGTATGGATACAACCTAAAGATATAAACACCAGTTATCTGGCTAACCTTGAAATACGCCCCAGCGTCCAAAGCTAAACAAGGTACTCGAAGGTGAAAGATATTTTAGCCAAAATGGTTACTTTGATTAAAGACAAATAAAAATTATGTTGTTTATGCATGCTTGTAATTTTGCTGTTTGATCTCATTAAGGTTCATCAAATTACTGTTAAAATAAAATTAGACATGTATATATAGGGACTTCTGTCAACCACAGGTAGTTGCTACGCTTATGTCATGTAAGCACTAGAGGGCATACGACAATAAAACCAGTGCTTACAATTTCTATGCTTATGAATAACTACACCAAGGAAAGCTAGTAAATTTCTTTTGAGATTTGACACGAAACAGTAAAAGCTCTTTATAAGTTTAAGGATAATACATTTACAGCATGACTCAATAGTCAAAAGCATCTAAAGGGAGATTATAAAAAATTGTGGCCCAAAATTAGGAAACATTGATAAAAACATTATTTTGAGCAGCTTTACTTTTTTTTCTTTGGTCAACGTCAGACTATAAGAAAGTGAAGGTATTCTAAATAGGCTCTTAGGCATTGACATATAAAAGCGAAGATGAAAAAGCTGCATGAGATGACTAAGTCATGAACATAAAATAACAATAACTAGATCTGTAACGAGCAGCTAGTCTCTTTTATGGCCTTCAACTTGACAAGAGGCACTAAATAACTTTTAAGAGTGAAACAATTTCATGAGTTAGCACAAGTGGCTTGGGGCGAAATATTTTATTTAGATGATCTGGAAGAAGGATAAAACAAGCTACATGAATAATAACTGAGAATAAGTGCATAGAGGCAGGTGCACTGCTAATCAGAGAGCATTTCATGTTGTATGGTAATCGAAAGATTAAGTCATCAAATATGCCAAAAAAAAAAAAAAAAGATAAACATAAAAAGAGTAACTTTATAAAAATTTCATACTATAATACCTCATCAAGAGAAATAGTGCCAAGCGTAGGCCCCATATTACGACAAGCAAAGTCAAGACTACCTGAAAAGAAGAGCTGTTATAGTGAAAATATGTCTACAGAACATTATTCCATGCAGAAATACAAACAGAAGTATCAAGTCATCAATATTCTTGGCTGTCTCTTAGGACATACAAAACGGGCGCTGCCTAGAAGACAAAAAAATTTTTTTTTTTTTTTTTTTTTGCTTCTTCACTTTTTGAAAAGGGAAAAAATGGAAAGTAAAAGTTTAAGAAATCCCTTTACTACTCAATAAATTCTTAAGAAAAAAAAAACTTGAAACTAGTTCATCTCATTAGAATTCTGCTTAGGATTACTTCCTCCAGTGAACATGCAAATAATTTAATGCAAAGTGCGACTGTATGAAAATTAAGTTGAAGGTGTTATATTGTAAAATCATATAAACCTTAACGACCCTTAAAAATGAAAAAAAAAAAATAAAGGGAGGTCTAAATATGATATACGGATCACTTTTAACTTGGAAATTGACAACACAGGGTAAGGACAGTAGAGTTTCACATATCTCTTTATGAAACACAACTCAACAATCCACAGTGAAGATATGTGATACATTCAAATAGCAAATTTCGAGTCCTAACATGGAAATGGAAAGTTTTGTGGCCACTGAGGTAAAAGGAGTTTGACAAGCAAAGATTTGGGCAGGAACAGAAAGTTTGCGCAAAGAAGACTGAACACACAGATGCAAGGATTCTGATAATGATATTAAAGCACATTTAAACGGCCAGCAGTGGATCATTCCACCAAATTACATGAGTGACAGAAAATTTGATCTTTTTTTTTCTTTTCGTTTACAATTGATTAAAGGGTGAATGCAACACCCAACGATTTTTTCCACTCTATGCACTCGACCTTTTCTTTTTTTTAGAAAAAAGTGAGTAACTAGAGACAATTTCCCAGAGAAAAAAATCATTTCAACCAAATCAAATATGAAATGCAGCCCCATGGCTTATGAATTATGATATGGAGAGAGGAAAAAAGACCAGCACCAACTTAAAATAAGATATGCATCCCCAAGAAGGAACTCTAATCAGACTAAGTCTTATAAAAGATGAGTGTTGAACTATGATCATTATTACTAACAAGGTTTAGAAGAGCTAGAACATGCTAAATTATAACCCAAAAAAACAACCAAACTTAGAACCGAACTAAATTAACAGATCAATAGCGTTTAAAAGAGCTTGTAAGGACCAACTAAACCAACAGTGTTTAAGTAAAATTTTTATCAGAATCATAATCCTACCAAAGGTTCACTATATATTTCATGCAAAATTTTAAGCAGTCAATGATTTCAGGGAAGCCATAAGAGTTTCTTTGTCAATGTAATTTCAGCTTTGAAAGTCAAAGAGCGATTCCAAATTACCTGTCGAAAATGCCATGATCCTTTAATTACCAGAGTCAACACAGCAATTATAACGAAATTTGTGCTTCCTGAGTGAAAAAAAACAAAAACTATATCATTAACTAACTTGTAAAAGCTAATTGTACAAAAGTAACTCCTATCTACTGCTAGAAACCAATGAATCCAGAAAGCTATTTTTGCATTTGAAGAATTCACTGAATTGCTATATGGGTCTTTACCAAAGATTTGAACTTTCCCAAACTAAGCTCTAAAAAAAATAGTTGAAAAAGAACAATTAAAGAAGGTAAATTTATGGATTAGGTACCTGCAAAGTCAGTAACTTTATCAAACTTGAGAAGAGCAGTGATTATAAAGAAAAAAAGCTGATATCCCACCTACACGAAACACCCAAATATAGCAATGAATCAATTCTAAAGGGGGAAAAAAAACAAGAAAAAACAAAGAAAGAGAAGAAGAATAAAAGCATACAGTTACAATGGCAGTTAGAGCTAAGAAATGAGAGTCTATAACAGTTCCCATTTTGTTTGATGATTTAGTGTGATGGGTTGGGTTTCCTGTTTGTGATTAAAACAAGGGCTAAGAAAAGGGGTGGCTTTAGTTTGCTTTGCTTTGCTTTGCTTTTTCCAAATGGTGACAAGTGACGGCTGGCCAGGTGCCGCTTATAGCCGTTTGGTGTTTGTGGCTGTTATTTGAACAGCGTTGCTTATTGAATGAATTGAAATGTCTTTGAATAAATATTCCCCGTTGAAATTTTATTAGCAAAGCAAGGAAAGTATTGGCATTGGTTTCTTAGAATAAACTTTCCATCATCTTAAACTAAATTGATCTTGTAGCCGAAGAATTTTAACAAAGTGATATAAAATGATAATTTTTATAAAAAATAAAAGTAAAAAAATTATTTTAAAAAAAATTATTAAAATTATTAATAAAAAAATTATAATCATAATTTAACTTTGTTTTTTTCAATTGTTGCTCTTCTATGCTATTTTGCTCGTGTTCATTGGAAAGTCGGATCTCTTTGTATGGAAACCGACTCTCTTATATATATAAACTATATATAAATTATATATATCAAATATAGTATTGTGAAATAATAAAACATAAAAAATATTTTTTATTAAATCCTGAGTTACTATTTAAAAATAAAAAATAAGAATATATTTTAAATTAAATATCAATTTGATATTATATTATATAAAATATAAAATATATTATAATATTATATATGTTGAGATCGACTCCCTTCGTAAGGGAATCGACCCCCCGCAAATATATATACATAATATATATAATTATATATTATATATAAATTATATATATTAAAAATATTATATTAAATCTCGGATTATAAAATAATCTTGAATTATATTAAATACTAGATTAATATAAAAAATAATAAATATTAAAAATATTTAATATTAAATCAAATAATATATAATATTATAAAAACAACATAATAATATATTATATAATATATAATATATAATAAAATACTAAAATATTTTATATTTAAAAATAATTAGTAAATGTAGGACTCCCTATAACCAAATGTATGACTCACTATAACTAAATGTACGACACACTATAACTAAATGTAAAGCACATATACAAAGTAGTCATGTTCATGTATGATCGACATCACCTTCAGCATGGCTTTATATATGTTAAAGTTGATTATTCTTGTATAGTGGAAGGATAACATTTTAATAAAAACAAAAAAAATAAACTTTCAAGCAAAAAATAAAAATACAGTTGATTATTCTTATATAATAAGATAATCATGACTCAATATCTTTAGATATATTTGTTTGAGTAAAATTTTTAATCCTTAAGATTGAAAACAAAAAAGAAAATAAAAAATATGCATTATAATTTAATATATATAATTTATAGCCTCCACTAAATTACTGCTAGGAAAAAGGCAGACAAAAGATAAGATGAAAAATAGGAGAAAAATGGTAATTGCAGTTCTTTATTAATAATTTTAATAATTATTATTTTCTTTTTTAGAATTATATTTTTTTACTTTTATATTTTTAATAATAATTATTACTTTTACATTTTTCTAATTGTCCCCAAGTATTTTTCTTCTTCCCCTTCGCCTTTTTCAGCGATGATGTTAACATTTAATATAAAATACTTTTTATTTTTATTATTTTTAAATAATTTAATATAAAATATTTTTATTTTTAT
>JBBYHM010000016.1:4097802-4122113 GCA_038381775.1 Adansonia rubrostipa | reverse complement strand
TGAAAAAATTGAACCTGAAAATGAATGCTGTTGGCCTTGCATGGACCCTGAAAAACAATTGGGTTTAGTAGGAATGTTTTCCCTTGTGGGACTCGAAGGGTTGCAACTTCTTGACTGATGCTTGCACTACAAACATCTTTCCAAGCTTTGTTGAATGCCTTCATTTTCAATTTAAACCAAAAGATAAGTTAAAAAAATGTTACTAGAATTTGGAAATATAAGAGTTGGAAATGAATATTTATTTGATATGAATATATTTAATTTTTTAAAAGAATTTTGTATATTTAAAAGATCATATCTTATATTTTTATGTCCAAATATATATGTTACTTGAATTTAAAAATAAGCATCAAATATGTTTACTTATCCAACACAGGTATACCCCATACCCTGGCTGAAATATATTGAAAATAAGTATAAAATACAGATATTTGATGGATCATATCCCGTATTTTTGAAAGAGATACTCAAAATTTTTTTAAAAAAATTTATATATTTACAAGATCATATCTCGGATCCATGTTCAAATAGAATACTCAAATCAAAGATAAATGTCACATACAGGTATTTCTTCGACATGAGAATATTTATACCCATACTAAATATGTGTTGAAAATAAAATATAAAATATAGATACTATAAAAAAAATGAAAAGACCGTAAAATAAAGGTCAAAAAATGAAAGGACTTTTTACTTGAGAGTCATCTGTTTGGCCATTTCCAGCTGCACCATAATCCATAACATTAAAAGAGCTTGATGATGAAGCAAGCAAAAGAAACACAGCAAAAGCTAAAACGCCTTGCATAATTTTGAATAAATATATGATTACCTTAAGTTATTTTAAAAAAATAATAATAAAGAAGAATTTTTTTTACTGTAATTTTTATGGAGCCAAAAGAAATTGAAGGGGATGCATATAAATATATTAGCAATGGTGATGCATTAATGCTAATTAATTAAAAATATAAGGTAAATAATCAATTAGTCCCAAAATTGATATATGATGATTGTTTCCTTTAAGCTTTATATAAATAAATTTGTTTCCCATATATAAAATAAATATAAATTGAGGTAAACTGTCAATCTTCACCATAAGTATATAAAGCTAATAGAAAAATGGGATGTCAAATTAAGGTCTGAAAATTGGAAAACATATTCAATGAATTGGAATTGCAATATATGAAATATGATTTGATTTTAAATGATATGATTTCTTTATATTATGTTATCTTATATCTTATTAATATTTTTTTCTCATGCTTGTCACATTTGAATTATCGTTGTTTTATGTACTTTCAAACATATAATTGTATATTTTATGAATAAATAAACTTAATAAATGTTTATTCAAGAAACTTGTATTAGCATATAAAGCTTGTTTTACGTACAGATTATATCAATTTAATATAAAATTATTATTTTTATTGCTAATGTAAAACTAAAAATACGAAGACAGAAAAATAATGTTTAAACTTTTTATTTAAAAAAATACTTATTTTTAATTTTTAATGTTAATTAATACTGTTAATAGACAGCTAAATAAAATTAAAATGATATAATTAGTAAAGTTTATTAGGCACATTCGATTTGATATTTAATGATTACATACTAACGGGTTTAAAACTAATAAATACACAGGAGTTAAAATCTTCAGTAAAAAAGTTAATTATCATATGTGGATATTTAAATTTTTTTGACGTATGACACGTATCATCTAATTAATAAATTTTATTTGATTTGATACATATTTAATTAAAATATAATTTATTTTGATTAAATTAATCATATTTAATTTTAAATATCAATATTCTTGCCTTTTTATAATTTTTTTTACAATAAATGTGGTTATTTGTTAAAAATCAAAATTTAAATAGAAATATCATTAATTATGAATATTTTCCATATCTTTTAATCAGAATATATTGTCGTATTGACTTATTAATTTGCTATAACAATCCAAAAGAAAAAAAAAAACATGCTGAGCTTATTAAGTATTTTTTTTCTTGATAAATAAGCTAATCAAAGTATTAGCTTATATGTTTTTATTTTTTTGATTATAAATGTATAGTATTTTTTTTAAAAGGAAATTTTAGTATTAGCTTAGATAGCACATATATTGAATAGACTTTAAAATTACGAATTCAACAGAATTTAAACACGTAATATTTTTTAAAATAAGAAGAGGTTGGGTGGTGATTTTGAACTAAAAAAACATAAACATGTAAAAATCATTTTTTAAAAAAATCCATTATAATTGCTTTCCATAAATTATGTCTAATTTAATTTGCAATTAACGTCGATCCTCCCTATTTTTCTATTGTACCCAAAAAATAATTCTTTATTATACTAAGGTGAATATAGTAATGAAGGGGCAGAGATTACCTTACTTATTTTCGTCTAAATTTTGCAAAGGATGTTGAAATATTAATGCCACTTCTACCTTTATGAATATCGGATATATTTATAATGACTCCATGCTGCTAACCATCCAAAGTAATTATATATTTATAGTGTTTAAAAATTAAGATTAAAATTGATTGAGTGATATTTAAGTTATTAAAAATAAATATATAAAGCCAACTAAGTACTAACTGAGTTGACGTAAAATATTGTTTGATAGACTTTTGATGGTTAACTGGTTTGAGAAAGCTTAAGGGTATAATAGCTTCTTTAAGTGAATTAATTAAATAAAGGTTGGGAGCGAAGGATGGATTAGAAATATAAAAAAAAGTTATTAAAAATAAATGTAATTAAATCTGTCGATTATATAATTAGCATATTATATAAGATATGGTTAAAGTGATTATATAGTATGGTATGGTTAATGACTTGACTCCAATTTCATATAGTTATATGTATACCAATAATTGTAGTTAGCGTCAATCTAGCTTTTAGTTATTTCTTATTTATTTTAAATATACATATATATAATTGGTGATTTATTATTTAAAATATCTATACCTATCTATACTTAGTATATTAAAAGAATCACAGTGGGACTTCAGGCTTTTTTAATGTTTTGAAAGAATTATAAAGCTAATCAATGGATCAAAAATATTTATTATCTTTTTGTCATTATAATAAACAATTATTAATAAAAAATTAAAAAATTATCTAAGCTTCCAAAAAAAATTTTGGAAAAAAATATTTTCTATCTGCTATAATTATAATAAACAATTATTAATAAAGAAATAGATTTTTTTAAAGAATGTTTTAGAAGAATTGCAAAAATGAGCCAATGACCCAAAAATATTTACTAATTCTATCAATGCAATAAATAATTAAAAGTAAAGAAATAAAAAGGTTTTTTTTATGTAAAAGAAGGATCCTACAAATTTTTTTAATCATAAATCTGAGGAGAAAAGAAGCATTAATAATTGGTTGGTTTAGGCCCTCAAACTGAAAGAAAATGAAATTCAATTGGTAAAAAAATCAATTCAAACTACAAAATTTCATTTTCAATTAATTTATCTTTTGATTTTTTTAAAAAAAATAAATTTTATTATATTTTTCTAATTGAATTTGGTAAATAAGCAACTTTTTCATGACTAAATTGTTAAAAAAGTCCCTAAACTTTATCACTTTTTTAAATAAGGCCTCATACTTTTATTATCAAATAAATTCTTATCCTTTGATTCTTATCCAAATACACCTAATTTCAAATAAAAAACTGATTTATGTTAAGGATCTATTTAGAAATAAATTAAATGTTAAAAGCTTATTTAGATACAAATTAAAAGTTAAGATTTATTTAATACAAATTAAAAGTTAAAGTTTATTTGTGTGCTGTAAAAATATTAATACTAATCTAGATTAAGTGTTAAAGTTTTTTTAAGATTATTATCAAGTATATTTACAGTAGAATTTTTATCTCTGCAACTGTCATGTGTATCATTTATTTATTTTTTATTTTTTAAAATATACAATAAGGACACATGATAGTTTTTAATCCAATTATGAAATTTAAAAAAAAAACTCTATTATTCAATATTTTTAGTTATTTTAACTTTTTTGTTTATGAGGTAAATTTAATTTGAAATATTTAATTTTTGTACTAAAAAAATATAATTATTTTAATATATTAATATATATTAAACATACAAAATAAACATTTTAAAATAATTATTTATTATTTAATATAATTGAAATTAGATTAAAAAAAATCAGAACAAGTGGGAAAACATTCTAGTTAGTGACTAAAGTTATATTTCTTCTATAACAATACATATTTTATCTAAAAATGGGGAAGAAAAAGCATAATCAAAGAAAAGGTAGAGGCAAACTTAAAATAATAAACTAGAATAACCCGGCTCTGTCTAGAATATTCTAATATTTTGTATAAAAATAATTTTTAAAAAACATAATACTAGTGTTAACAATTTATTATTAATCATTTCATAATATTTTTTATGATTTTTTATTTATGTGTTGTTGTAGGAGTAAATTTTTTATAAAAAATTTTTTAAAAAAATTTTGGTTTTCTATAAGTTAATATATTATAATATAAATTTAATGATATAATAAAAAAGACAAATGTGTCAATTTTTTTTTAAAAAAATGAAATTTCAACATGGCAAATTTCATATATATATATATATATATATAATGCTTTGAATATAATTATAATATAAAAATAATATGCATACCACACAATGATGTGGGACACAAAATTAGAAGTTATTTGGATTTGGTCAATAAACTTGACAATTTTGAATTAAATATAATTATACAACATGATAAAAAAAATATAAACACAATACAAATAGATAAATACAATAAAATCTAAATAAAATAAATTATTACTGCGTTAAAGTTTATATAAATATATGATACATTCAATTTATTATAATTTAAAGTAACATGAACATGATGACTCGTGACAACAAATTGAGAGATTTTAAATAGTATCAATTAAACTTGACAATTTTGAACATCAAATAATTATACGACATGAACGCAATGTAAAAAAAAAATACGACACAACACAAAAAAATAAATACAATATGAATACACAAATATATTAAAATATATATATGAATATTAATTTGTTAAAATTTATATAAATATATAATACATTGAATTCGATATGACACATAAAATTAATACAAACACGATATAAATACACAAAAAATACCATAAAAATCTCACAAAATTAAAAAAAAAAAAAGATTGCCATGTGGTAACCAACGAAGCAATCACTTAGGAGATTACTTTAATCTATAGTTTATAGATTTATTGATATAAAAAAAACGAAAATAGAGGTGAAAAAATGAAAGAAGAAAAATAAAAGAAAAAATGATGCAATAGTTTTATGAGTAAAGAAAACATAAAATAAATGGATAAGAAAGGAATAACAAAATTTTTGAAGAACATATCCATAAATAGAAAAACAAATGACTCAATAAATTTATAAGTAAATATTTGGAATAATATTTTAAATACAAGCTTTGTTGAAATCCAATTCAAAGTAATATCTAAACATAGAAGAAATCATAATTATTTGCTTGAAGAAATTAAGAAATATAATAATGATTTGTCAAAAAAATTCTTTTGTTTGTAGGAAATATAGTAATTTGTAAACATGCAAAAAAATATAATTAATAACTTGTCATTAGCTTAAGTGTTGAATTTATTATATAAACTAAATATAAATTAAGGTAAATAGTAACTTTTTCACCATAAATATCTACAATTTATAACTATAATTAAAAACTATTCCAAGCAATCATATTGCTAAATTTCACTTTTGGAGTATTTTTTCGGAAAACAACTAATTCATTGGAATTAAATCGGTTTGTGGGGTTGTTTAGGGTATTGTCTTTTGGAGTTTGTGTTTATAATTCATATTATAATGATTTAAGATATATATTTATATTGTATCATACTTTAATTATTTTATATGTGTTATATTTATATAATTATGTTTAAAATTATTAAATCTATGTTTTGCTATGTGCTCCTTATTTCAAGTGGTTTGTTCGTCGGACACTACGACTTGATAATTTTATTTTTGTTTTAAGATATGATTGTTAATATTTTGGGATAACCTTGCTCTTTGGTTTTCATTTGGATATCTTTTTTTATATGTTTTAATCATTCTGGATTATAACGATAGGCACTATTATCTTATTTAGACCTAGTTTAGCATTGTTGCTAAAAAAAAAATTAAGTTAAAAAAAGTTTGGGTCAAAAAAAGTGTGGTTTAAAAACTTTAAATATTTGGCATCGCTATTAAAAAGTGTTTTAGAAGTTGAAATATAAAAAAAAAAATATTTAAAATAATAAAAGTTTAGAGATATTAGGATAACAAAGTCATTTCATTCAAAAGCTAGTTTCCAAACCGCAAAAGCCTCATTTTTTTAGTTTTTTATTTGAGTTACTAAACCATAATTTTAAATGCAAAAGTCAAAATTTTTTATCCATTTAGCATTGCATTTATGGTAAAAAGCAGCTTTTAACCTTAAAAGCTATATTAATAGTAATTCTAAACAAGGCTTTAAGGATAGCAAAACTCTTTTTGCTTCACGGATGTCTTTGATTTGAATGAATTTTTTTTTTTTGAAAAGCAAATGTTAGGTGGAGCGGGAAGTTATGGTAAATGCTTGATCTGCTTTGCCCCGTTCGCCTTTTAAAATTAGTATTTTACCTTTTTAACTATTATATATATATTATATATTTTTAATATATATATGTTAGATATATATACACTAAAATCATATATATACTAATATTATATGTATTGAATAATTATATATATTAAAATTATTTTCATGAGTAAATTATAATATATTTTTTAATGATATTAAATTCAAAATAATTAATAAAGAAGTGGAGTAAAGCATTGTATAGTGGTGATGGATATAATCGACATTCATAGAAGTAGATATTGCAGCATCTATGCAAAAATGAATAAAACAATCCTCGTTTTGTTGCTATTCTTAGTCTTAATGAAGTTGATCCATATATACATCAATTTTTCTTCGCTCGGTTTTTTGTTTAACTTTCTCGACATATTTTTCTTATTGCCTAGAGTGTTTTTCATAAAAATTACTCCCATATTTTTATTATTATTTTTGAATTTATATTTGATACACTATCAATATATCAATCCATACATTGGCAATGAACCACAATATGCCACCGATTAAAAATTATAGTTATCTACATTTGTTTTTCAAGATTTTTAAAATTTTGTGTTGGTTTATTAATGATTTTTTATTCTATAATTTAGTGATGGTGTATAGACTTATATACTAACAAGACATCAAATACAATCCCTTTTTATTTGCCTTCCTGCTATTCGTTTTTTTTTCCTTTTATTTTGGTGGTAGCTTAATTGACCGCCAGCTGGGCAATTGTGAGTTTTTTTTTTAATTAGTTTCATTTTTTTAATTTATAAATTGAAATAATGTTCTTACAAAAAATAAAATTAAAAAGTTGATTAGTAATTTAAATTTTAAAAACTATTTATATAAATTCTCCATAAAAAATTGATTTATTTATGGGCTGGAGTATCACTACACTTGATGGGCCAGGGTTACATTAGCCAAGCTTTGGATAAGATTTTTAGTAATTTAGGTCAGTTCATTTCGAATTATAATTTAATAATAAAAATTATATTTTTTAGTTAAATTTAATTATAAAAGTATATAAATATTAATATAAAAATAATTTTTTATTAAGTTTTGGACATTGAATCAAGGCTTTTAAGCTTGGCCAGGTCCAATTTATGCTTTGGCAAAAAACATTAAAAAAATTTTAAGTCACAACCTGTCTTCACCCATAAACACCTTTAGTAAAAATTAAAATATTTTCAAGTAAAAATTAAAATATTTTCAAATAAAAATAAGCTCCTTTCACGAGCATGATTTTATCTTATTTTTTTCCTCTATTTTTTTAATTAAAAATCAAACAAGCGACTTATAAGTTTTGAGCTCCTTTTAACAAAATTTGTTTGACTACTTTTATTTAAGAAATAAATAAATTAAAAAAAAAGTGAAGCCTAAATAGGCACTAATATAGATCTAGAGATCCGCTACAATAGAGATTATTTTTGTGAGATAATAATAATAATATATTTTTTGATATAATATGAGGTATTTAATATAAATAATTAAAATTAAAATTTAATAATTTCAAAGAAAGAAAAAAAAATTCACTTATGGCAACAATCCAATTTCCCAATGAAAAATACAATTACAGTTTACGTCGTGATTCTTTGGATCACCAGAGGGAAGGGTGATCAGTGTGATGCCATTTGGATTTTAATCTCTGTTTTCTGCAATTTTTTACAAATAATAATAATAATAATAATAATAATAATAATCTCGAACTTCAAAAAAAATAAAAAAACAATAATTTTATTATTAATTAAATTATAATAAAAAACAAAATTTTAATGATTATTAAATAAATAAATAAAAATAAATCTAATATAATATAATATATTTATATTTTATTTATTTAATAAACGAATTTTAAAATTTTATTTATATTTACTCATTTAGCACAACAAACAAAAATAAATGAATAAAAATTGAGTTGTTTATCGATATATTCATTCACATGCCAACAAAGTGTATCTGAAGCTGAAAGACTCCAAACCTAAGGTTCGGCTCGTAACCTGAGACTCCGAGCACTCGAAGCTCCGTTTCGGCTCTTAGTGAAACTCTCTATTTTCTCCACTGCATTGAAAAAAAAAAAAACCTCTGAGCTTCGAAGCTTCTTAAATTTCAATTCTCCTAATTAAAAAAAAAACCCGTAATTTATTATTATTTCACTTCCAAGTTTCGGAATTCGAAAAAGTCTTAGCTCTTTTCTACTGTATTAATCTCAACAATTTTAAGATCCTTTAAAGAAACTTTTTGAATTTTAAATTGAATTTTTTTTGGGGAAATTGTTTATTCTTGAATGCAGAATCCAGTTGTTCATCAATAAAAGATCGCTTCTTCGTTAGCTCAGGAATGGTAATGTAGGCTTTGATCCGTCTGAATTGATCCCTTTTAAGGTTAGTTTTGATCAATTATCAATGTAGTTTCAGGTTTTACAATTACTATTCGTTTTACTTAATTTATAATTTTTTTTTTAATTTCCCTTCAGATCAATTTTATAATTTTGTCTTTGTTTTAAGCAGTCAATTATTTTTTTCGGCTAAAACAATGGCGCAGAGTAATTGGGAAGCAGATAAGATGTACTTTTAAGTTCTTTCAGAAAATTAATCTTAATTTTAGTTTAATTTAGTTCTTTAATTTTGTTTTCTTCAATGTTTTTTTCGGTTGGTAGGCTTGATGTTTATATATATGATTATTTGGTAAAGAAAAAATTGCATACAACTGCAAAGTCCTTCATGACGGAAGGGAAAGTCGCCCCGGATCCAGTAGGTAAGAATTGGCTTTGACTATGTATAAATTCTGTTAGGTTGCTTTCGGGAATTTAAATTTCGTAAGATGGATTCGGATTTCGAAAATATTATAAAATTGTGTATTAAACCACACATAAATATAACATTCATGATTATTTTTTAGATTTATGGACTTGTTGGATTTCTATTTAGGGGTGAATTTGAAATATCTACAGATATTTGTGCATTTGAAATATTTTTTTATACCTTTCAAAGTTTTTCCCACTTTTATAGCTCTTTATACGATTAATATTGTAACAAACTGATAGCTAGATTTAGCAATACAATTGTACTCGTCATGCAGATAAAGTTCCAATTCGATCTAGTAGCTTTATTATATCGATCGAGAATACTTTAATTTACTTGAAACTCAATTTGCATGATCTATGTAAATATAACATGAAATATGACGATCGTATTAAACAAATTAGATGGGAGAAATGAAGGTGATTTTTTTCTTTTGAAATTAAAGATTAAACTTGATTCTAGTTGCTTGGTTATGTTGTAATCAGTACAGCATATTGTTGGTGGAGGGAATTTAGTTTGAGTAACTGATTCATGTAGAACTTATTTATCCAGCAATTGATGCTCCTGGTGGGTTTCTTTTTGAGTGGTGGTCCGTCTTTTGGGACATATTTATATCAAGAACAAATGACAAGCATTCAGAGGCTGCCGCAGCATACATAGAGGTGGCTTGTCAATAACTTGAGCTATTGTTGTTATAAATTCTTTTCATTACTGCTATTTATACTGATTTTTTTTTTTTTTTCAAACTGTTATGGTATTATGAACAGGCACAACAAATGAAAGTGAAGGAGCAACAACAGCTGCGGATGCAGCTGATACGTCAAGCTCAGTTGCAGCATAGGGATCTGAATCATCCTTCTACGGTTGGTCCTGTAAATGTTATTGGCTCTGAAGGAATGCTTGGGCAGTCAAATGCAAGTGCATTGGCAGCAAAAATGTATGAAGACCGCATGAAACAACCAAATGCGGTGAATTCAGAGACGTCCCAGCCACTTCTTGATGCTAGGATGGCCCTCCTAAAGTCAGCTACGAATCATCCTGGGTAAATATACTTGTAAATTTTAGATAAAATGTTTTGTTTTACTGTAATGAACCCTTTTCTGGTTAATGACACACAAAAACTTCATCTTTGACGCAGGCAGTTGGTTCAAGGAAACAATGGAAGTGCAACTGCAGCATTGCCGCAAATTCAGGCATGGACTCTAGAAATTGCTCTACCTATGCTACTTGGATAAATATTTTTCCTGCAGTTACTCCAACATTTTATGACCTCACTGTTATACTCTTTCAGTTTGGTTGAACTAATGACTCTTAGAATAAATTTAATTATTTATTTCTCCTCACAGGACATTAAAGGTCAAGTGAACTTGGGTGGCACACAAAGATCTATGCCTATGGATCCTTCCTCAATTTATGGACAGGGAATCATGCATTCAAAACCTGGAATAGGAAGTGCAGGTAACTATTCTCTTTGCACGTTTCACCGTATGGAATACTAATGAGTTTCATTTCTATAGCCCAAACTTCTTATTTATAGGTTAACACAACATTTTGTCATTGCCATTAAGCTTCAACAGGAACATGTATTGCTTTTTTTTTTTTTCTTATACAAACCATCATATCTTTCTTCACATATTCAAGTCATGTCCTTCTCTAAACTTATATAATATGATACTTAAAATTCAAAAGGCAGTAGGCGAGGTGTTTGTTTGTGGGCTACTGCTAATATGCTTGGTGCTGTTGTAACTTAGGACGATTGGGTACTTCTCTGGTTTGGCTCTGCTGAGCCAAGTGCTAAATCAATGTTCTACAGAAAACAGTGTGTGAAGCTGTTGTTTCTATTTTTGTCAAATTTATTTCTCTTTTGAGATGAAAGCAACATACTAATAACTTTGGCTCTGTTCATTAAGTCAAGACATTTCTGTAGATATTCTTATACTTCTATGTTACTTTCCTTCTTCAAGGTTTGAACCCTGGAGTCAGTAGCCTTCCATTGAAGGGTTGGCCATTAACTGTAAGCTCTAAACTGGACTTCTGCGCTTAATATTCATTTTCCTTATTTGAGGGGTTGTGCTTAACTGACTCTTAACTAATTTTACAGGGCATTGATCAAATTCGTCCAAGTTTAGGTGCACACGTGGAAAAGCCATTCTTACAGAATGCAAACCAATTTCAGCTTCTGCCTCAGCAGCAACAACAGCAACTCTTAGCACAGGTCCAGGCGCATGGAAATCTGGGTAGTGCACCAATGTACGGAGATATGGATCCTCAAAGATTTTCAGGATTATCTCGAGGCACCTTAAATACAAAAGAGGGCCAGCCAACTGCCAATGATGGATCTATAGGGTCTCCAATGCAATCAACCTCATCAAAAGTAAGGTTTCCTTTCCCGAACCTGTTATAACTTTTGTATTACTTCCAATATCCAAATACACCATGCCAGTTTTCATGTTCAAAGTCAAAAGTAAAGTGCAAAATCCTGCAATCTTGTTTTGGATAAGGAGTGTATGCATGTCTTGCAATTTCACATTCAAGAGAAAAAAAAAATTAAATTGTCTCAGTTTATAATTGTGATGGTTTATTGTCATACCATCTGCCATGCCTTTATTTAACCAAGATAATATGCATGCAATTACTCTTCTACGTGTGCCTTCCGTCTTAGATGAATATTTTATGCTTTTTATCTGTAACTTTATGGGGCCAACTTTATATCGTGTATGGGATTATAACGATGGTTGCATCAGTTCAGTAGTTCGTAACAGATCCTAAGAATGGCCAATGCTTTTTGTGTTCAGTTTCCTCTGAGACTCTTTGTGGTTTTACAGCAGATGAACATGCCACCAACAAGACAATCTTCCTCTCAAAAAGATCCCTTGCAGTCACCACAAGTCCAACAGGTTGAGCTCACTTCTTCTTCCTTTTTTTTTTTTTTTCCTTGTTGAGGCTATCACAATGTTTCTTTTTACCGTATGTTGCGAGCTGATCTTCGTACAGATTTGCAGGAATTTATGATGGGAATATTTCTTGATGCTTTATCTTTTTTCTCCCCTACTTGTATTGTAAATTAACGACTATTCCTTGTTTGGTGTATTAGACTAACCGCAAAAGAAAAGGACCTTCATCTTCTGGACCTGCTAATAGCAGCGGCACCGGAAACACAGTGGGTCCTTCCCCTAACTCTCAGCCATCAACCCCATCAACTCATACAACTGGTGATGGAGTAACTATGCTGGGAAATAAGCAACATGGTAGTAGCATGTCAAAAAATTTGATGATGTATGGGTCTGAAGGAACATGTGGTATTGCATCATCAACCAACCAGCTGGTAAGCAATCATAATTTATAGCTAACCCAAGGATGTTCAGTGAACGTTTTGAGTCTGCAATATTAAGTAAACCCAAAGCCTTCCTGCATTCACTTAGCTTGCATAAAATTTTTTATGCTAAATTGGTACGAGTACTCAGCATGTCATATGCATGTGCAAACAGTGATTTGGTCTATTGGAAAGCAAGTGAAGTTCTAAATTTGATGGTCCCCATATTATGACCATGATTTGGAAAATATAATCTCAAACTTTCTTTTTCCAACACCTGAAATTTAGTCCCAGAATGGCCTTCTCGTCTTATTTCATGCACCAGAACTGGCAATTATTGGTGGTAATGTTGGTTACTTATAAGATTTTGTTGAATATCCTTGCTTAATGTCTCGAGAGTGATATGCTGTTAATGTTTAAGCATTGCTTCTGTATCTTGGCTGAATATTGATACCATAGCTGTGACAAGGATGGGACACATTATCCTTTGTACCAACAATGTGTTCTAGGGAAGTTGCTAAGAATTTTGTACAGTTTGTTTTTAATTATTTGAATTTGCTGTTTTTGTTTGAATGGTTAAGGATGAATCTAGTTATTGTAATACAACATTTTACGTTATTCACGTCAGTGTTCTTTCAGGAGCTGCTCATGCTATAGTATTGAAAATGTTGTGAGGTATTTTGGTCCTTTTGAGTTGGAATCTGGTACAGGTGCCTTGGTTTTATTTCCTAGGTCAATAATTTGATGTCTTAAGGGTTTATCCTAATACATCTTTTTGAAGAGTATGATGAGATTGAGCATTTCTACATGGAAATCGGGTTTATTAGCATTTTTGCTTATTAATATCTAGTTGCTTTTTACTTCTTTCTCTTTCATACTACTTAAGAGCCGAATTTAACTCAATGTTGAATTCAAACAAATAAACCTGAAACAGCCCTGTTTTTGCACTATTATTCTTCCATAATCTTCCTTGCCTTTTCCCATGCCTTGCTGTGCTTAATTTCATGTCAGAGTTGAAGCATGTATCCCAAGTGTAGCCTTGGATAAGTCATTTCAAAAGCCTGTTTATGATGTAACTCCAAATTGCAGGATGACATGGAACATTTCGGAGATATTGGCTCCTTGGATGACAACGTGGAATCTTTTCTCTCGCATGATGATGGAGACGGAGGGAATTTGTTTGGCACCCTAAAACGAAACCCATCGGAACAGGCTACCGAGACTTCAAAGGGTAATATATGATCTCATGCTTTTTGCACTCTTATTTTTCAAGTTGACCTCAGAGTGAATCTTCTTCTGCATTTCAGGTTTCGGCTTCAATGAAGTTGGGTCAATACGTAAAAGCAATGGCAAAGTCACCTGCTGTCATTTCTCTTCAGATGGAAAGCTATTGGCCAGTGCCGGGCATGACAAGAAGGTATAATGCATTGTAGCATAAAAGGAGCGTATTTTCTTAGGTAGCACAGCCGCATAAGTTCAAATTATTAATTCTTGTTATTTATCGACGTTTAATTTTCATAAATGATATGGCTGTGTGTAGCCGTACTTCTTTATCTTGGGTCCTCGGCAGAACAGTTGCAAAAATATTCATGATCAGTAAAAAAAAAAAAAAAAAGGACATAAATGGAAGTATGGTATAATGATGTGCTTCCTTGTCAATTCCCTGTCAGTAGGCTGTTCTTTGGAACATGGAAACTCTGCAGACTGAGTGCACACCGGAGGAACACACCCATATTGTAACCGATATTCGCTTCAGGCCAAATTCCACTCAGCTGGCAACATCTTCTTTTGATAAGACAGTGCGAGTTTGGGATGCTGCACAAGTAGAACTTCTAGCTCTTGCCTCTTTTTATTTATGCATGAAATTCTATCTTATTCGTCGGACCCCTTTTGCCTGTTTCTTTTGTGTCAGTCTTCATTCGGGTTCCTATATAGACTGTCACACTTCGCAATTTTTGTCTATGTTGAATTAATGCTTCCCTATGTTACTCTGACTCTTTATTTATCTTGAAGTACCCGTATCTAACGTATATTCGGACATGGGTATAGGGAGAGGGCCCTCCAAATATATGAAAAAAAAAATTAGAAAAATTGAATATATTCTTGTCAGACACATACTTATGTCTGAAACTCACATTGGAGACTGAGTAACTTAAATGCTCACACCAGTAAACCTGACATCGTTTGCTGGAAGAAAAGTAGCAAAATTCTTGCCATTATTGAAAAGACTTGGGACTTAGTTGAAATTTCGATGACTATTATGGTTTACATTTCAGGGGTATTTGTATTAATTTTTGCAGCCAAGTTATTCCATTTGGAAATATACGGGGCATACGGCACAAGTTTTGTCTCTCGATTTCCATCCCAAGAAGAATGAACTTTTCTGCTCTTGTGATGGCAACAGTGAGATTCGATTCTGGAACATCAATCAGTATTCTTGTACCCGAATCTCCAAGGCTAGCTGATTAAACCCTTAAGCTTTTTTTTTTTTTTCCTTTTTAAGTATTACACATTCTTTCGGTTATGGTGTTTTTCATTGAAATTACTTTCGCTAATTGAGGCAGGGAGGCAGCACTAATGTCAGATTTCAACCAAGAATCGGACAATTCCTAGCTGCAGCGGCAGATAATGTTGTGTCTATCTTTGATGTAGAGACTGATCGAAGAACACACTTATTGCAGGTAGAAATATTGTTAAATTTGTGACTTTGGAAGGGATAGTCGGTGGTTTCATCCAGAGTATTTTTTGATATTCAGGGGCATAATGCAGATATACACTCGGTTTGTTGGGACAAAAACGGAGACTTTTTAGCATCTGTCAGTCAAGAGTCTGTCCGAGTGTGGTCGCTATTGTCCGGAGAGTGCGTTCACGAGCTCAATTCCAGCGGAAACAAGTTTCATTCTTGTGTTTTTCATCCTAACTTCCCTGCTCTCTTGGTCATTGGTGGCTATCAGGTGGCATTTCCTATTCTTATGGTGAAATCTCCCAGAACTAATCGATATAATTGCCATTAAATTAACCGTCTCTTTGACTCAATATTATCGACGATTTGATGGCTTTAACTGTTTCATAGATAGCCGTCTGTTGGACACGATACGAAATCCTTTTTACCTGAATTGTTCTATGACGTCTCTCATTATAACTCATTTCCTTCTCGGTTTTCTGTTTTCCGTACCCTATCTTTTGCAGTCGTTGGAGCTTTGGAACACAGCTGAGAACAAGTGTATGATGGTTTCAGCTCACGACTGCGTAATATCGGCCCTGGCACAGTCGCAAGCAACCGGGATGGTCGCCTCCGCCAGTTATGACAAATCCGTTAAAATCTGGAAATAACCCCCCGACTGGCTTTTAGCTCGAGCCGGCCCTCCCCTCCAAGTCCAATGTTTCCTTTAATTCTCAAACAGCACGAGACCATTGTTGAAGGTAAAAGAAATGCAATATCCACGACCATAATTTTCATTTGATTTGATTTGATTTTCTTCCATTGATCATCAATGGCGGCCTTGAATTATTGTTTTGTCGGAGTTTGCCAATGTTTTGCTCAATTTGTTGAAACGACAGGTAATTTTGTTATAAAGAGATTTGGTTCGTGCTTTAGACAATTTTTGTACGTGTATTTATTTGGCCATTAGAGTTTAGTTACTATCAAGAAAATAAATTACCGAAGTATGAGTTAATTTGACAACGAAAATAAAGGAATATATATATATATATATATATATTTCGGCCCTATGGATATTTCGGTGTTGGTATTATTTTTCATAATTTTCTAAGATATTATATATTTATGTCAATTTTGACACATTAATAATTTGTTTTACGATAAATTATGACATGTTCGGTTATTCATGCTGTATTTATGTTGTTTTTTTGTATTGTTATTTAATTAATTAGTTATTTTTATTTAAATTTGGTTTTAAAATATATTAATATAAAAAATATGGGTTACATATATATTTTAACTTGATTTTTAGTTTGGTACTTGAAAAAAAATTGTTAATTTGATACCTGGGCTTTTATTTTGTCAAGTATATTAGCTTTTTAATTTAACATCGTTGCTCAAAAGCTAATGTAATAGTCAACGGTCAATGAAAAAGTGATACATGTTAAAATATCATGTTATCATAAAAAAAATCTAAAAAATAGAAAAATTATAAGTTTGAAAATTTTTATGCTAACATGATATTTTTTACGTGTTAAATTTTTATTGACTATTAATTATCACGTTGTCGTTTAATTAATGGTGTTAGTCCAAAAGGCAAATATGTTTGATGGGATGAAAGTTTAGGTTTTAAATTAACAATTTTTTTCCTTTTTAAGTATCAAAGTGGAAATTGAGTTAAAGCGCCAAATGAATATTTAATCTAAAAATATTTTATTTAATATTTTAATTATTTTTTAGATAATAAAATAAATTTTTAGATCCATCGGATGGGATCTTGAACAAATATTTTTTTACGAACTTGATCCGATTCAATCTTATCTATGTACAGATCTATTACATATTAATTTTTTTAATGTATAAATAAAAAATAAAAAGCATTAAAAAAGAAAAAAATTTGTAGTAGTGCAACAAGGATGGGTCTAAACTCAAAAGTTTAATTTAATTAATTTATGCGATCATCTTTAATGGTTAAAATTTAATAGATAGATTTGTCCATAAGTTATTTAATTAGCTTGGTTTGTACTGAGTTAATCTTGAATAAGATTTTTACTAATTCAAGCTAACTAGATTTGAGTTACAATATATTAATAAAAATATTTTTTAATTAAATTTAATTATAATTTTTTAATTAATAAAATAAGTTTATCGAAATTTGATTTAAATTATATTTAAATAAAAGATATAAAATAATTTAGATTGTGTTGTGACTCGGTTCATGCACAATTCGAGATTCAAAATCTGTACATAAAGTTAAGTCGGATTTTGACTTGAAGCCCAAAAGAAGGTAGGGCCCATTAGGCCAGCTCATAACATCTCCACGTTGAGGTTGTCGCCTCCTCCTACTTTCAACCATTACCATTCTTGTTTTTCCTTTTCCTTTCTTTCTGTTTTTCAGTCTTTCAGAAAAATGGAAAAAGAGGCCAAAACTAACGTTAATGTCGATGAAACCCTAATCGAAACAAAGAAAGAAGAAACCCTGCTACAAGAAGAAGAACGGGAAGCAACCGATAACATTCCCCCTGAGGAATTTCTCGACGAGTTCCAATGTTGCGTTTGCCTGTCAGTTGTTTTAACTCTCTATTTACGCTTTATTTTCCTCTTTATATTCTTTCTTCCTTATATATACATATATATATAGACATTATTTATGTAATTGTTAATTTGCGTGATTGTTTCGAATTTGTCATCCAAAGTTCTAAAGATTATGTTTATGGAA
The DNA here is from genome assembly GCA_038381775.1 of Adansonia rubrostipa. Taxonomy (NCBI): domain Eukaryota; kingdom Viridiplantae; phylum Streptophyta; class Magnoliopsida; order Malvales; family Malvaceae; genus Adansonia; species Adansonia rubrostipa. The sequence continues at coordinate 4,103,992 of JBBYHM010000016.1, read as the reverse complement.
GAGAGTGTAAAGTTTTGTCTGAGAATATTCTTATTATTCTTATTCGAAGGATTAATTTATTTATAAGTTTTTTCTAATATATTTTTTACGAGTGTAATTGCAAGTTTTTTGAAATTTAGGAATTATTACTGCAATTTTTAGGGTTATATATCTGCTACTTCGAAATTCTGTTAGGAATATAGGATTTAGCTAATAGGCAATTCTGTAGCTTTGATATTATTATTAAATTATTATTGACACTTTGAGACTTTGAGTTTGCCATTTTGGTCATTGAAATTGTATATCAATAATTTAGCTATGAATAGATGTTGTTAGCTATGTATTGGAAAAACAAGCTTAGGTAAAGCTCGATAGCATCTTAGGAGACTATGTTACTCAGACTCAGGTGTGGTGTTGGATATGGGTATATGTCTGACATGAGTATGTTCAATTTTTTTTCAAGTTTTTTCACATATTTGGAGGTTCCTTCTTATCCCCATACCCATGTCTGAAAATGTGTTGGATAGGGGTTTTGGACACGGGTATTTTAAGAAAAATGAAGAGTCAGAGCAACATAGTTAGCAGATATTTGGTGGCTGTAATTTTGACCTCTGCTCTATTTATTCAAGTAATGGATTCTTTGAAAATTAAAAACGAGCTTATGTTTATGGAGACTTATCTCTTTTTTTGGGGATAGTTATGGAGATTTATCTCAATATAGCAATAAACTTGCCAAAAGCCAACTCTAGGAATTCCACATCTAACTTTCTTCTAATGTATATTGTATGAACCGAGTTTGATATTGAAGCAACTTCAAGGTTTTCTAGTGGCTAATAGGTAATCACTTGAAGAAAGAACTCTGTTTCAGAACTTTTGAAATTTGAATAAAAATGTGGACATTGTTAATTTCTTTCATATCTTGTTTACTTCATCACTCTGTTCTTTCATTTCTTGTCATAACAATTAACAACATATGAATCATTCTTTTTATTATGCTTTTGAATTTGTTTTAAGTTTTTATGGGGAATTTATAAGCGAAAAGGAATCGTATATCTGTCAATGAGAGTAGTTAATTGTTTAGTCACCAATCTTACACGGTGTATGACTTCTTACAATTTGGATGTACTTTTTAGTTGTTAGTTTATTGAAGCTCTTTTTTCTTTGATACATGTTTGAAGTTGATTTCCTTTTGTGTTTCAGGGACCTGCTTTACAAGCCTGTTGTATTAGGTAGGCAGGCAATATGATCAACTAAGTTTTGATATGTGATTTTACCTCTAAGCTGCCTCTACTTTCCTTATTTGCAGCCTGTGGTCATATGTCATGCTTCTGGTGTGTCTACAATGCAATGAATCATGTTCATGAGTCCAATTGCCCCATTTGCCGGTGCCCATACAATCATTTCCCAAGCGTCTGCCAGTTGCTGCATTTTTTGCTCCTGAAGTTGTATCCTATAGTCTATAAGAGAAGGGAAAGACAAGTGAGAGGTACCTTTCTTCTTCTCCTCGTTTTTAAGTACTAAAAGTTCATTAACAAATTATAAGTTTTGGCAAGAAAACATTTGCTTTCATCGTTTCCATTCAATTGACTTAATCTTCTGAAAGCTTTGGTGAAGTTTTTAAATTTCCAGATGGTAGAAACTAGAAAAGTGGTTATTCTGATATTGACTTAATCTCTTCTACCTAGTAGCCAAAGAAAAAGCGGTATGATGAAGTTCAACTTTGCTCTAGAGACTGCAGATGCACTATGATTATGTGCATTGCCAACTATTTGCATATTACTAATTTGCTCCTGTAAATCAGATTTACTTTTGATAAATTAGTATGAAATAATCTGCAAGGAAATGCTTAAGATTCATGGAAGATAGAACTTTTAACCAAGGTTTTTTTGGTCCTTTGAATGACTTGCTAGTAAAGAAGTTTACATATTAAAATAAATTTGCTGTTAGAACCCAGGGAGATAATATAATCTCACTGACTAAAATATTCTTGTTATTATCAGCTGGGGAATCTTTTTCCCATTGACCCCTGCTCCCCCTAGCCACGCCTATTCAAGAGTGGGAAATTGAAGATACCTTTTTTTTTTTTTATTCTTTTATGTATACCAATATCTTTTCTTTTCTTGTTTCCTTGTTCAGAAGAAGAGAAGAAAGCTGGCCACTTCTCACTTCAATTTGATCAAAATTTATTTGAACCAAAGTTTAGTGAGAATTCTGATATTTTGGGGAATAACCACAGCCCTGCCCATCTCCAAAAGGATTCGCATTCAGAAAGTTGTTCCAAGGATTCGGAATCATCCTCATTCAGAGATTCACCAAAAACAACCATGCATGATGAAAATGGCATGCCAATTAAACCAACGCCATTTTCGAAGAGCCCTGAAGTTTCTGCAAATGCAAGCAACGATTTTGAACATAGAGATCAAAAGGTGGTTTCTGTTGCTGATTTACTCTGTGCTGCATGCAAGAAACTACTCTTTCGACCAGTTGTTCTCAATTGTGGCCATGGTAGTTGATTTTTCTATCTGTTGTCAAAAGTTGAAAAGATTAGATAGCACTATTGTTGACCACATGCATTTCTCTCTTCTTTGGTGCAGTATATTGTGAATCTTGTTTTGTTATTCCAAAGGATGAAATGCTTAGGTGTCGAGTTTGTAAAAGCTTGCAACCAAATGGATTTCCAGATGTTTGTTTAATTCTAGACCATTTCTTGGAGAAGCAGTTTCCTGAGGAATATTTGGAAAGAAAAGGGGCTTTACTCAAAGAACAAAATTGTCAGTATCCTGCTCTCAGAATCATTTATGATGTTTATATCGTTTATCTTGACCATCAGTTACCTTTTGGGTGCTTTGATCATTCCAAATGTGTTCTATTTAATTCCTTTGTTTTTCTTTTTTTCTCGTTCCAATTGCAACATTTTTAATGGGTTATAATAGCCACGTACACCTACAGCCATACATGTTCATGTGCATGTCTGTAATGAGAGCATCATCAATTTTGTGGTCAATTTATGGTGCATTTTCACAAAACTGCAAACCGAGCATATCATGCCTTGCAAATGCAGCAATGATACAGGAGTGGAAGAGCCTATGTTCAATTTTTTTCTATGTTTTTTCATGTATATGGAGAATTATTAGAGTATAATATCCCGTACCTATGTCCGAATGTGCATTGGACATGGGTACTTCTAGAAAAATGAAGAATACAAAAAGGGAAGACCAAAATAGTTCAGGGAAGATCAAAATAGTTCATTAGCAACTGCAGCTGCTTGGGCCATTCTTGACTCTCTGTCTCAAATACACATGCATGTGCACAAACACAAAAAGTTCTGCTTTAATGGTTGAATCTTTTCTTAAGAAAAAAAATTCTAGAATTTGTCTTCGTTTTCATGCACTCTTAACCTGGCAGCTAGGTGTGTAAGAATATATTTTTTAATGTCGATGATAATCCGCAAAGGCTTGCACTTCATAGACCTTTTTGCTTCTTTGTCTTGCCTTTTTGTTTATAGTTTAACTCATTTCTGCCACTAAATTTGAGCTTAGGTTCAATACAAGCTCAACGACATGCAGACCGGGCGACATCAATTTCTACTGATGTTTACTTATCATGGATTTTCGGCCATGGACCAAAAGTTCATGTTGCAGTGGGCTGTGATTATTGTGGGGTAAGTTCAAGTTAAAATTCAGTAATTTGCCCCAAATTATCTAATTAGGTTTCCAGAAAAAGAAACATTATTTGAGACATGATATTGCTCTTTATTGGTCTCGTTATTAAATGCTCGATATTTTAATTCCAAGTATCACTTAGGAGATCTAGAAACCGTCATTTTTATCATAGCCTATTGTTTCATTAAAATTCGATATTTGTATCGTGTTGAACAATTTAAACATAAAAAGCTTCTCAGTTGAGTTATACCAATTTGTCTTTTTTAACATGAATTTGGATTAGGATTACAAGAAGCTTTAAGAGTGAGTGATAACTATATTTGAAAATTGAGGAAAAGTTTTCTAGCTTTCAAGCAATTACTAGTAATAATGGTGAACTTAAAGAGTTGAGGAATTGTAGAAAACCTGGGCCCGGACCTCCCGGTTGAACTAGAGGCCTGTCTTGTCCGGTGCCATATAGAGAACTGGGACTTAGTTAAATCAGCTTAAAACCAGTTTACCTAATAAAAAATCAGTAAAAAAAGGGGGAAAACTGGGAAAAAATTGCTTTTTATTTTTTGAATTATTTTTTTAAAAACATTCTTTTGTATTTTATGAGATTTAAACCTGTAATTCAGAGTTATACTAAAAACCATACCACTAAGCCAAATGCACACTTTTATTACCTATTTACCATGTTAAATATTTTAACACTAAAATCATTTTAAAAATATTAGAATTCTATTTAAATGAACTAGCTCGTCCACCGGGAACCGAGGTCAACTCCTTTGACCTCCGGACCAGTTTCCTTAACCTTGGGCTGAGGTTAGAGGATTAGAGGATTTGCAGCATTTAAGATCTAAGAAAAATGTATTGGCAACCATATGCTCCTGGCTGTGGCGCGCCAAGTCTTGGTACATCTAGAGCGAACTCTGGAAAATCTCTTTTCTCGTCTTTGATGCCACCCTAGGGCAGATATTGGTCCGACGCCTTACCTAGTCCGAATGAGCACCGTTGGCTCTATTCTATGGTCTAGGTTCGGTATATCATGCAGATGCAAGCTCTATGGTTGATTTTGTGTGCTGTGGTTGAAAAAACACATTTAACGATTGCGAGTTTCTTACATTTGTTGTTGCAGATGTCTCCAATAATAGGGGAGAGATACAAATGCAAGGACTGTGTGGAGAAAATCGGTTTCGACCTATGTGAATCATGCTACAAATCTCCAGCTAAGATCCCGGGCCGATTCAATCAGCAGCATAAGCCGGATCACCAGTTTGAAGTCGTACAGCCTTTAAGCATACGCGACCTTATGCTCAGGCTGAACTCCGAACGATCAGATGAAAATGGTTCGGATGCTTCAGAACATATGGACGGTGCTTCTCTTACTCCTCCTACGTCGTCGGCCGGTGTTCGACCGGATGAAGGTGATGATGGTTCTCAAGAGCCTGAAGATATATCTCCATTGATTTTCTCTGTTGATGTCTTATTGGATCAAGAGGATGATGAGTCTGACGATCCAAGTGATACTATTTCATCAGGTTTGACACATAACTAGAGAATTGTGCAGTTTTTAATCCATATTTTCCATAATCGTAATAAATTATTGTTTAGATTTTATACCTTAAATGCCTTCTTTTGAGTTTAGAAGAGACCAGAATCCTACCAGTCTGAAATTTTTAAATTTTTTTCCCCAGCTGGAGTCAGGTCAATTTAAAAGTCCATTTCATTAGTCATTATATAACATATTATTTTTATATGAATATTTATATATTTTATAATTAAATTTAAATAAAAATATTATTTTTATTATTAAATGATAATTTGGGTCAAATTGGTATGAATTTACAGAAACCTTATTCAAGGCCTGACTCGTGTCTGTCTGGCTCTTGGACAAATCTAATCCGATTACCCTATTGTAGCAGGCAAGTCATGGTCATCATTTGTTTCATTTAGAGCTTTTTTTTTTTTGGGGGGGGGGGGATAGGCTTCGTTTAATCGATGCTTATAGATAGGTATATTTATAAATCAAGTTGGATTGTGGTTTGAACTTTTTACTTTCTGGAGCTGGAAGCCTATATTATTGTTAAAGATATTTAAAAATTAATTTATATTAATAGTTATATATTTTTATAATTAAATTTAAATAAAAATAATTTTTAATTAATAAATAATAATTCAGCTCGAGTCTGACTCTGATTTAAATGCTAAATCCTTCGTCAAGTTTAGCTTGACCATTGGAGCTGTATACGTCACATGCACATTAAAGGTTTTAAGTTTCTTATTGGGATTCCATATGATGGATCGGTACCAACTATTTTTGTTTTCTCTTGAACTGGGCTCTAGATCAGGTTTACTTGATCGATAGGTTCCAACACCATGTTCGAGTTGATGTGGCGTGGGTTTGAGTTGGATTTTAATTTTTTTTTTAAATGTTTCAGGTTCACTTGATTTTAAATAATAATTTTAAATTAAAATAATATATTTTTATTTAAATTTAATTATAAAATATATAATATTAATATAAAAATAATTTTTAATCAAATAAATAATAATTTAAACTTAAATGA
>JBBYHM010000016.1:4062532-4081721 GCA_038381775.1 Adansonia rubrostipa | reverse complement strand
CAAAACAATGCATTCGAATGCTCAAGCTGTGGCATTCTATTGCCCTAATCAAAATTTCACACAGAAATTAGATTGCATTTAAAGTCTAGCATTCAGTCTTTTTCAACTACCATTTGAATCCCTTCGCCGATTCTCATTCCAAATGTTATTTAACAACTTCCAAACACCATTTATAAATACATATGCTAACTATATGATTTCTAACTTTATTTTTATAAAAACATTTATTCTTGGTAATATATATAACAATCCATCACTTATCACTAAAAATGCAAATATATTGCAACTTGACAAGCAAAAAAATGTAATTTGATTCTTATGCAGGGTGTATTTCTAAATATAACAAAAGCTTAAACATTTAGATTGAATATGAGATACAAATAAACATATTTACACTTTAAATTGGTTCGTGTGTTCCTTTAAGGATAACATATTGATAGGCCTTCACTTTAAAATGGGATAGTAAGTGCTCCAAGATTAACCAAAAATCCATAAGAAATGGTCTCTCACTTCTCTACTTCCATAGGTAGACTTATCAAGAGTATTCCACAACTCATTTTTTACACAATATATCCATGGGCTGCAAGTCTATTTAGGTTCTATTTGGATGAATAGTGAGATTGGCTCAAGTAAGATTAAAAATGTGATGACAGTAGCATTAAATATTGTACTAGTAAGATTAGATACTATAATAATAAAATTAACATCAATATTGTGATATGCATTTAGATACCAAAACAGTAGTAATTGTAAAGTTAAAATAAAAAAAATTATTAAAAACATTAATCTAAAAGTTTATTGATAAATTATTTATATATTTTTAATAATATTTAACATTTAAATATTAAAAATAGTTTTATGTAATTACTTAAATATTTTATTTAATCAACTAATAGTTATATAATTATATAAAATTAATTATTAATATATTAAATAATAATTCAATATATTTTTAAAATTTATGTTATTTATTTGATGTTTAAATATTTATAATTTAAAATTTATATTTGCATATAAACATTTATCTATATAATAGAGGTATATTTGCATCTTTATATGTTATATATCTTATTAAGGAACTTGAAAATAGGCTATATATATATATATATAATATGAAAAATGCCAATAAACTTGAAAGGTATGCCAAATCACACTAGTACCTACACACACTATTACCAAAATAAAAACGATACATTCATCAATACAGTACTAACTACTTTTTTTCATGACCCAAATTTTTGAAAGAACTACAAAATTAACTAATAAACCAAAAAAGTTATTATTTATCATCGTTATAATAAATGAAGGATCTACTTATATTTGTGTAAACTTAAATTAATTTTACAAACTTTCATAACTTTTTATATGATTTATATTTATTTAATTCGATCATTATATTTTATGTTCTAGTCATGTATATCATGTACATCAAGTTTTGAGTGAACAAAAAATGTTTAAATATTTGTTTGAGTAAAAAAATTCAATGTTAAATATATATTGAAAAAATAATATCCTTAATAGATATGATAGAAACATTGTATCTATTCGAAATTTTATATGCATGACAAGTATGGTTATATTGTTGAATCTAATGATTGATTTGTTAAAATATAAATCATATAAAAAGACATTAACATGTGTAAAATTAATTTAGTTTTACAACAGCGTAAGTGAAGGGATCGCATGCAAGTAAAGTCCAGCTTTGTGCATATATTGTATTTCAAAAATCATTAAAACAACATAAAAAAGATAGCGAAAGACATAAACATGAAAATAGCCAGACTTTCTCGCTGATTTTTATAGAGGGATTTATGTATGATTTATATTTTTCACGAAATTAAAACATCCATCTAATTAAGGATTACTTGACTTTCAGATGCTGTAATATGGAGTTAAAACAATTTCAAAAGACACCTGATGAGTAGCAGCTAAGGCTCCCTCCAGGTTCATAGGTAGCACACTTGTCTTGTCTCTAATGGCGATCTACACAGATGGCTGTTGGAGCCTTCATGAGATCTAGTAGTCCTTCGATGCTAGCTAAAAAGCTTCTAAAATTTTAACCAAAAGGTAGAAATATTGTCACTGTCAATTTCACACAACCAAGAACAATTGAAGATAGTCGTAAGAATTTGAGATAATGTTGCAAAGTAGTTGTAAGGAGACACCAGTGGTCATGTTTGGCCTTCTATGGGTGGCATCTAGTCTCTCTATTGTTAGAAAACTATTTCTCACTTACAATTCTAGATCTCCAAATATGAAAGTGGCACAAGAAAAGCTTAGGGAGAGCCTTGGTGTTGCCCCAAGCCATGTAGAGATCTTAAAGTTTTTGCGCCTAGGGTTTTCTAATACCATACTTAACCAAAAAGCCTTAATAATGTATATGTATACATTTAAAACTAGGCTAGGCTTAACTAATAAGTCAACCATGTCCATACAAGACAAGCTCAATAAGTGGTGCCACTTTAGTGGGTTTCTCAGAGTCCGAGTAAAATTATTTTAGCCAATCGATTGAAGATAAGGCCTAATTATTAAACAATTAATATCTAGACTTGATACTACATTAATGTGGCCTACACTCATGTGCCTAGCCTTATTAAGTCCTAATAGGATGAGTTCAAAATTAAGCCTATTTAACTTAATAATTAGGGTTTTTGGCCAAATCATATTTCCATGAAGGAAAATATAATTCTCAATTAAATTTCTAGCCTCAGTAAAAGAATTTTACTTCATGTAAATATAATTAAATAATTATCAAATAATTATTTAACTTACTATAACCCAAAAACCAAGACATCTTTATTGTTTTGCCTATAGTTAGACATTTTCTCGATAAGAGTTTTTTTATCTTTATAGCTACATTAAGACATCTCTAATTAGATTTCATAAATCTAACTTATGTTTAAATAATTCTTAATTGAACTAATTCAATTAAGTCCTTGTCATTACACATTTTATTTAATTAAGTCATACTTAATTAAATCCCAAATTTAATCTAAAAATTTCATCTTGTTATATGTGAACCAATAGGTTCCCAACATGTTGCCAATGAACATAATTAATTTCATTAATTGTGTTAACAAATTAAGAACGGGATCTAGCAACCTATCATGACCACCAAAATTTTGAAGAATTAATGTGACCTTATTGAAACCTTTTAATAAGCAGCTTATCAATGTTACACGATCCTTTCACTATATATCTCGGATTAAGCATAAACATAGTGCAGTGTCTACTTATGCTGTAATCCATGTTAGTTCTTTTAACATATGATTAACGATCATGAATCTATGAGGAACAACTTCTCATAATTCACTATGCTCTGGCTAGAGACTTTAATCCAATTAACCACAGTTAGCATCACTCTTATAATGTCTTTAATGTCACTAGGAGAGGTAACCCTTCTCTGGATCACTCATCCATCTACAAAATGCTTCATGCCATACCTAAAACCACTATTTCCTTTTGCATTCATCCTCGTGGACCCCTTTTGTTATGATCTCTAAGTATGACACTCCCTATATGAGATGATTTGGTATCACAAGTCTAAGGAATATTTACGTGACTAGCACATGAGAGCATATTCCATAGACACTTGAGTGACTAATATCAAAGGGAGTTAGCGTACAAGTAATGTTCAATAAACTTATTTTCATAAAACAAGCACCTCCTGCCATTCCAAGTATCTCGTATACTTCAACCTATGAGATCACTTGCTTACTTTTCTAATCAAAGAGGCATAAAATGAGCTGATCTTTGAGCATTACTAATACCGTGTCTTGACAATACAATGCCAGTAACATTTTCAAGGGAATTGGCTTTGATCCATAAGGATCTAGTAATTATAACACTTTGCCAAGCCTTCTAAGTTCCATGGGTTTCATTCAATTAGTAGTTTCTAGATAGTCAATCATGCTACTAATATGAAAGAAAACCTTGTGTTTCTTAACTAGTAAAAAGCATGTAGTCAATTTACTGTGTATTCTATGTCACATTCTAATTAGTTCAAGGGCGTACACTAACAGTAAGTGGATCCCTCATAATAAATAATTGTTAATCAGGAAAAATAATTTTTTTCTTGGAAAACTTATACTCAAGAGAGAAACAAGTTTTGAAAAAAGTACAAAATGTATTGATAAACTAAATATATATTTTTATCTTTTATTATCTATTGTTATTACAATAAATAATTATTAATAAAGAAATAGAAAAATATTTATGTGAAAAAAGATTTTTCAATTATTTCTTCTTTGGAGAAGATAAAAGAAAAGATCAGTAGGAGTGATTGATCAGTTTAGGCTCCCACAACTGAAGAAATTGAAATCTGATTGGTCTAAATGTTGAATTAAGTTTTTGATGAATTTGTCAAATGATTTAAAAAAGTTAGGTTTTATAGTTTTATGTTTTATTATTTAAAATTGATTTAATAATAAACTTTTTTATTTTTAAGGAAGTTGTAATTTAAAATATTTAATTTTTATATTAAAAATATAATTACTTTAATATATAAATATACATATTAAAATATTTAAAAACATTTCAATAAATAAGTACTATTTAATATAATTGAAACTATGTAAAAAAAGAAAAAAATTCAAGTCCTTAACGAAGCAAGGAAAACATTCTAGTAAAGTTTTAAAAACTCTAGCAATAACCTTTTCTTAAAGAAGTTTAATGAAGCAATTTAGTAGAAGGAACCAAATTAAACTTTAGTTTAGTTAAATTTAATTAATATTGCACTTCGAAATTTAATTCAATAGTTTATAAATGATTTACTTATTTAAAAGGTATGCTTGTGATCCTCTCTTCTTATGGTATATTTATCTATATCTATATTATTAATATAGTGGTTGATTAAATATAGTATCATTGAGTCAAGTGCCATCAATCCACTCAATTGATGCAATGACACAAAATCTATATTACAATTATAATAAATCAATGAATAAAGATAAAAATGACATTAAGTATGAAATTTAAATATTTTAGTTAATTTTATTTATTTTTTTTTAAAATTCACATATGAAAAAAAAAACTACCAACTACTTTTATAATCAGGTAACTTTTTCTCGTTTACCTTTTTTTCTATAATTTTCATCCATGTGTGTCCAAATCTAATTGCTGTTATAGAGTTTGAATGAATCAAGTGACATTAATTTAGTAATAAAATTATAAAAAAAAATTGTTGTATCTTTTACTTATAAAATATATATTTTTTATTTCACATGTATTTTAAAAAATTATTCACCCATCAAATAACTACTTTACTCTAGAAAATAAAACATAATTTCTATTTTTTTGTCAATATTATGAGTGTGACAAAATTTAATTATTCATAATAGAAAAACAAAATTTTTTAATCTTGGATATAAACCAAGAGACACCAATACCGCTCATTTGTAAGTTATTCTTTTCAATAAAATAATCAAAACTCAAATAAAAGTGGTATAATTTGAAATTTCAATATGTACTTCTGTTTTGTAAGAGAAAAAAAGTTGTGACCATTTTTAGTTTTTCTTATCAGTTAAAGATAATAAATAATGGATAAGTATTTGATATATTATCAGTGGAGTTGAAAAACTCACATAAGCAGTGTTAGTAATATAACACATATTCCTTAAATTATATTTAAGAAAATAAAAAAAATAAAAAATAAGAGATGTGTCACCCCATTAACCTTGCTTATAGAATTTTTCAACTTCACTAACAATGTATGGAATAATTTTTCCTAAATAATACAATTTCACCATGCCAAATGCCAAAGACATCCACACATAAGAATGGTCCCATTAGCTTATGTGTTAAGTAAAAATTGAGAAAATGGACCTGCTGTGAGCTAGAGGCGTTCATGATTCAAGTTGAGGCTAAATATGCTATTAATATTGTTTATACTTGCCAAAAATGTACTTGACTTGAAATATAAACTTCAAATTTCACCCAAAACCAATCATATTTGTTAATGAGTAGAACAGACCGTTTAAGTTTACTCATATTGCTTTTTTAATTTATATAAAAAATATGATTTTTTAAAAAAATTAATCTTATTTTTTAGTTTTTACACTGTAATATTATATATATATTTATTCTTTATAAAATATAAATTATATAAGATATATAATATAAAAATAATATAACTTATATATTTGAGAAATGAGTCGAGTTCAAGCCTTATATGTTAGAGTTTAAGCTTAGCCTATTTTATAAAATGGTCTAATTTTTCTATCCAAACTACTTTTTGAAACCTAATATTTTGTTCAAACTCTCCAAATATGGAGCAATCCTTCGGACTAAGACGGGATAGCTCGATCTATAAATACTCCTACTTTGAATCAAACAAACCCTTGCTAATTTTAAAGATCCCAAAGTCCGAACTAGATTAGCCAATGATCGAATAGCCCATTCAACCCGATCAAGCCTAGGCCTTAATATTCTCATTTACTCATAATAATAATTTTAAATTAAAATAATATATTATTATTTAAATTTAATTATAAAATAGATAAATTAACAAAAATAATTTTTAATGTCATAAATAATAATTTAAACTTAAATGAAAGGATTGGGTCGAAATAAATATTAACTTAAGCTTAAATTTCAAAAAAAAAAAATTGATCATGAGCATGTTTAGTTTAAACCTCATATTCGGCTCAAAACCTGAGACTCGGAGTATCCGAATCTCCGCTTCGGATCTTATTCAAAACTCTCCACGTTTTCTCCTTTTAAAGAAATAGGTCTGAGCTTCGAAGCTTCATAAATTTCAATTATCCTAATAAAAGAAACCCCTAATTTAGTAATTTTCCTTTGTATTTGTTGCTGCCAGTTTCTTAATTCGAAAGGTCTTAGCTCTTTTCTAGTTTATTAATCTCATAATTTTATGATCCTTCAAAGAAATTTATGAATTTTAATTGAATTTTTTGTTTCTTCTTGAATGCGGAAACCGATGTTTGATCAATAAAGGTCGCTTCTTTACGAGCTTAAGAATGGTAATGTAGGCTTTGATCCATCTGAATTGGTGCTCCCTTTAAGGTAGTTTTGATCCATGTAGTTTCTGGTTTTACAATTATATTTTTTTTTTCTACTGAATTTGTGATATTTTATGGAAAATTTGATTTTTTTTTTTTATATTTTGTTTTGAACAGTAATTGCTTTGTGTTTTAGCTGAAACGATGGCACGGAGTAATTGGGAAGCAGCTAAGGTGTATTTATACGTTATTTTAGAAAATGAACTTTAATTTTATTTTAATTGTGTCTTTATTATTATTATTATTATTTTTGGGTTGGTAGGGTTGATATTTATATATATGATTATTTGGTGAAGAAAAAATTGCATGCCACTGTAAAGTCTTTCATGACAGAAAGTTAACCTTGGTTCTAGTTGCTTGGTTATGTCGTATTCAGTGTAGCATGTTGTTGGTTGAAAGAATTTAGTTGGAGTTAGTGATTCATGTAGAATTCGCTTGTTTATCCAGCAATTGATGCTCCTGGTGGGTTTCTTTTTGAACGGTGGTCTGCCTTTTGGGACATTTTTATATCGAGAACGAATGACAAGCATTCAGAGGCTGCTGCAGCATACGTAGAGGTGGCTTGTTAAAACTTTAGCAAGTATTGTTGTAAATTCTTTCAATCGTGCAATATATACTGATTGTTTTCAAACTGTTATGGTGTACAGGCACAACAAATCGAGGCAAAGGAGCAACAATAGCTGCAGTTGCAGCTGATGTGTCGAGCACAGTTGCAGCGTACGGATCCTAATCATCCTTCTCTGGGCGGTTCGGTAAATTTAATTGGCTCCAAAGGAATGCTTGGGCAGTCAAATGCAAGTGCATTGGCGGCAAAAATGTATGAAGAGCGCATGATACAGCCAAATCCAGCGAATTCATAGACGTCTCAACCACTTCTTGATGCCAGGATGGCCTTCCTGAAATCAGCTACAAACCATCCTGGATAAATATACTTGTAAATTTTGGAAGAAGTGTTTTCTTTTACCGTAATGAACCTTTTTCTGGTTAATGACGCACAAAAACTGTCTCTGATGCAGTCAGTTGGTTCAAGGAAACCATGGAAGTGTAACAACAGCATTGCAGCAGTTCAGGCATGGACTCAAGAAATTTCTATTGCTATGCTACGTAGATGAAGATTTTCCAGAATTTATTTCAACAGTTTACAACCTCACTATTATACTATTTTTGAATTTTCAGTTTGGTTGAACTAATGACTCATTTATATATATATATATATCCTTGCTGGATGTCAAAGGTAAAGATGGACTTGGGTGGTACACAGAGATCCATGCCTATGGATCCTTCCTCAATTTATGGAAAGGGAATCATGCTGTCCAAAGTTGGAATAGAAATACAGGTAATCTATTTGTTATATTCTGTTTGCGCCATTCACCCAACTTGATAGTAATTAGTTTCATTTCCATAGCCTGGACTTCTGATTATCTTTTGTTATGGATTTATAGGTTTAATTTATCATAATGTCATTGCCTTTCAGTCTCAACCGAAACATGTATTGTTTGTTTGATATACATACTATCTTATCCTATCTCCCATATTCAAGCCACTTGCTTCTCTAGAGTTGTATAATATGACCCCTAAAATTCAATAGAAATGCCAGGAGGTAAGGTGTTTGTTCGTGGGCTACTTCTAATTTGCTTAGTGCTGCTGTGACGTAAGATAATCAGTTGGTTCTCTAGTTTGAGTAAGCCCATTACTAAATTTATCTACTCTAGAAAACACTTCATGAAGTTGTCGAATTTAACCACACAAGTGAACGTGTCTTAAACAAATAATATAGTGATGAATAGAGTTCCGTTCTTACGAGGAATTGAACTAAATTTGCTAAGCACTAAAATTAAAACAATTTAAACTTGTCCAAACAGCTAATTAAAAGATTGTAAAGTAAAATTAAAATTAAACTAAAATTAGCTAAATTAACAAAGCAAATTAAATAAGGTTTACTTAATCAATAAGAAAAGCCTAAGATTACAATTTCCTTCAATACTTCATTTGAATCTGTTTCACTCTCTTAACTCGACAAATGATAATGAGTTGTTAACCTAGAGCTATAATTTATTTATAAACATCTTCTGATGGTCTTATAAAAATATCTCTTTTAACCAATTTACTATATTTCTATGCAAATTGAATTAAAAGAAACTCATTAAGGTTGGATTCTAATTTGGTAACATATGAAATGCTCGTATATTCCTATATTACATGCAGATCAATTCATCCTAATAAATGAATATGAAATATATTTCATTCAATCCAGGTCTAAACACAAAATTCCCTTTTCCAAGTTCATTAAGGTTACCAAATCAATCTAATTGATGATCAAGCAACTAGAAGCATTAAAAACAAGATTGAACAAACAATTCAAATATCATTAAATCAAGAAAAGAGAATAAAATAATTCAAACTACATGTTGAGTTATATTGTAATCTTTAAAAAATAAATTTAGTTCATATTGATTAATAAAACAAAAAACATTGGATTTTCACCATCATAAATATTACAATAAAGATAAAAAGAATAAGGCAAAAAGAAAATTAAGAATTGTTAGGTCTCGATTTTCAAGCTTCTCCAATCTTTCTCTTATTGCAAAATCTTGATACCTGCTCTCCTCTTTAGAAAACTAGAGAAAAATAAAAGCTATTAAGTATTTAGGATATCTTTAAGTCTAATGCTAAGAGTCCTATATATAAGCAAAACCCTGGAGGGAAGAAACTTGGTCTTCAAGTAGCTTGAACAGATTATTTTTGGAAACGGTCGAACTTAATCGCTTTATTTAATTGAGTCCACTTTACTTCTTCATTAAGTTATTGCACTTTTGGAAACTCTTTTGGGTTTTGAGCTACAAAAGTATAGAAAGTATTTAAATAAGTAATTAAAATATGAGAAAAATAAATAATACTGAATAAAAAACTACTAAAAATAAATAAAATCTAAATAAAAATCTCTTAAGACCTAGTATGCACATAATGAGACTAAATAGCTCTATAAAACTGTATTTTATAGAGTTATCAAGTTGCTGTTCTATTTATCTAATAGCCTTGGCTTTGTGGTTTATTAAGTCAAGGTATTTGTGTAGATATTCTTTCACTTGCATGTTACTTTTCTTCTTCTAGGTTTGAACCCTAGAGTCGGTAGGTAGCCTTCTGTTGAAGGGTTGGCCATTAATTGTAAGCTCTAAACTGGAGCTCTGTCCATAATATTTATCTTCCTTATATGGAGTGGTTGTCCTTAACTCTTACTCTTAACTAATTTTACTGGGCATTGATCAAATTCAGCCAAGTTTAGGTGCACAAGTGCAAAAGCCATTCCTTCGGAATGCAAACCAGCTTCAGCTTCTTCCATAGCAGCAACAACAGCTCTTAGCAGTTCACCTATGCACGGAGATATGGATCCCGAATGATTTTCAGGATTATCTTGAGGCACCTTAAATACAAAAGAGGACTAGCCAACTGCAATGATGGTTCTATAGGGTCTCTAATGCACTCAACCTCATCAAAAAGTAAGATTTCCCTTCCAGGATTGGTTACAGCTGTTGTATTACTTCCTATATTCAAATACACCCTAATATTTTCACATAGAAATCAACAAGAAAGTGCAAAAGATGCAGTTGAGAGAAGTTATAGTATCCTTCAATCTTGTTACTTGATAGGATATGCATGCATGTCTTTCAATTTCATGTTCAAGAGCACAAAAAACTCTTTGTATAATACTTGTGATGGCATGGCCTTTATATAACCAAGAATAATATGCATGCCATTACTCTCTACATGTGACTTCGGTGTTGGGTGCACATTTTATACTTTTTATCTGTAAGTTTGGGGCCACGTTTATTTGTATATGGCCATATGACGATGTTTGCACTAGTTTAGTAGTTCTTAACAAGTCCTTGTTATTATAACTTTTGTTTAGAATGGTAAACGCTCTTTGTGCTTTAGTTTCCCCTGTGACTTCTTTTCCCTGCTTTTTCAGTAGATAAGCATGCCAACAATAAGACAATCTTCCTCTCAACAGGAACCATTGCAGTCATCGCAAGTGCAACAGGTTTGGCTTACTTTGTTTTGTTTCTTGGTTATCATAATGTTTCTTGTTAGCGTAGGCTGCCAGCTTTTCGTTATCATAATGTTTCTTGTTACATTAGGCTGCCAGCCTATCTTTGCACAGTGTCACATGAATTTATGATGAGAATATCTGGATTCTTTATCTTCTTTTCCTACGTGTCCTGTAAGTTGATGACTATTACTTGTATGGCATGTTAGAAAAACCGGAAAAGAGAAGGACCTTCATCTTCTGGGTTGCTAATAGCATTGGTACTGGAAACACAGTGGATCCTTCCCCCAATTCTCAGCCATCGACCCCATCAATTCATACACCTGGTGATAGAGTAGCTATGGTGGGCAATATGCAGCACGGTAGAGTAGCATGTCAAAAATTTTGATGATGTATAGAACAGCTGGTATTGCACCATCAACCAACTAGCTGGTAAGTAATCCTAATTTATAGACAACATCTGAAATATAGATCCAGAATGCCCTTGTCATTGCATTTCATGCACTCGGACTGGCAATTATTGCTGGTAATGCTGGTCGGTATTAAGCTTTTCTGGATATCCTTGCATAATGTCTTGAGAGAGATGTGGTGTAGATGTTGCATGCTTCTGTATCTTGGCTGAATATTGATGCCATTGCCGTGACAAGGATGGAGACACATTATACCTTTGCAAACATACATGTTCTATGGTAGTTGTTAAGAATTTTTTATAACTTGTTTTTAATTCTTTGAATTTGTTGTTGTTGTTTGAATGGTTAAGGATGAATCTAGTTATTGTAATACAGCGTTCAACGTCTATTCATCCAGCGTTCATTCTAGAGCTTTCATGTTATAATATTGAAGATATCTGGGTAGTCATTTTGAGTTGGACTCTGGTATAGATGGCTATGTTTTATGCCCTAGGTCTATAATTTGATGTCTTAAGGGTTCTGAGGCTACAAAAAGATCCTAATACTCCTTTCTAGGAAAATGTCAAAATTGAGCATTTTCTACATGAAATTTTGTGGTTAGCAACTTTTCTTTAGGGTTTTGTTTCTTAATATCTAGTTGCCTTTTACTTTACCCCCACCCTGTTTCTGCACCATTATTCTTTTCTAGTTGTATTTAATCTGCTTTGTCTTTTCTGATGCTGCACTGCACTTAATTTCCTGTCAGAATTGAAGCATGTGGGTGGCCTTGGAGAAGTCGTTTAAAAAGCCTGTTTGTGATGTAATTCCTAATTGCAGGAAGGCATGGAACATTTTAGAGATGTTGGCTCCTTGGATGACAATGTGGAACCTTTTCTCTCACATGATGATGGAGATGGAAGGGAATTCGTTTGACACCCTAAAAGGAAACCCATCTGAACATGCTACTGGGACTTCAAAGGGCAAATATAGGATTCCATGGTTTCAGCACTCATATTCTTCAAGTTGACCACATCAATGAATCGCTTTTCTGCATTTCAGGTTTTGGCTTCAATGAAGTTGGGTCTATATGTAAAGGCAGTGACAAAATCACTTGCTGTCATTTCTCTTAAGATGGAAAGCTGTCGGCCAGTGCTGGGCATGACAAGAAGGTATAATGCATTGCAGCATACAAGGAATGATTTTTTTTTTTTTTTAATTTAGTATGCCGCATAAGTTCAAATTATCAATAATTGTTGTTATTATGACTTTCGTTTTATTTTCATAAAATGAACTGCTAAACAGCTGCGATAATATTTGTGATCAATAATAAAATGGACTTCAATGGAAGTGTGGAATAATGATGTGCATGCTTGTCTATTTCTTGTCAGTAGGCTGTTCTTTTGAACATGGAAACTCTGCAAACTGAGTGCACACCACAGGAACACATTCATATCATAACTAATATTCACTCCAGACCAAATTCCACTCAGCTCGCGACATCTTCTTTTGACACAACAGTGTGAGTTTCAGATACTGCACAAGTATAACTTCTAGCTCTTTTCTTTATATCACTTCAATTTTCCTATTTCACACCATTAAACCAGACATTGTTTGCTGGAAGACAAGAAGCAAATTTCTAACCATTATCGAGAGGACTTAGGAATTCTATTTTGTCAAAATGTCATTGGTTATTATGGTTTAAAAATCAGCACTTGTATTTGACCATTTTTGCAGCCAAGTTATTGCATCCGGAAATATACAGCACATACAGCATAAATTCTGATGTCCCTTGATTTCCACCCTATGAAGAATGAGCTTTTGTGTTCCTGTGATGGTAACAGTGAGATTTGCTTCTGGAATCTGAGTAAATATTCTTGCACTCATGTCTCCAAGGCTAGCCTTAAATCCTTAAGCTTTGCTCTTTTTTCAAGTACTGCAGGACCTTTTGGTTATCAAGTTTTTCATCTAAATTACTCACTGATTGAAGCAGGGAGGCAGCACTAATGTCAGATTTCAACCAAGTATAGGACAAGTTCTAGCTGCTGCATCTGATAGTGTTGTGTCTATCTTCAATGTAGAGACTGACAGAAGAACACTATTATTGCTGGTAGAAATATTATTAAATTTGTAATTTTTGGAAAGTAAGGGTATATTAACTCATTCGTAGATACCACCTAATCAATTTTGACACGGTCTATGGTTTCAGCCGGAGTAATATTTTTCTGAGTCTCAGGGGGACAATACAAGGTGGACTTTGTTTGTTGGGACACGAATGGAGACTTTTTAGCATCTCTCTGTCAAGAGTCTGTCAGAGTTTGGTTGCTGGCCTCTGTAGAGTGCACTCACGAGCTCAATTCCTGCAGAAACAAGTTTCATTCTTGTGTTTTTCATCCTAGCTTTCCTGCCCTCTTGGTTATCGGTAGCTATCAGGTGCCGTTTCTTTATGCTAATGTCCGGACAAATTTATATCATCGCTGTTCCTTTTACCAACTATTTGATTTGATGATTGATGGCCCTATTTACGTTGCATGGTGCTATGTGAAATCTTTTTACCTTAATTGTATATTTTGCAGTCATTGGGGCTTTGGAACACAGCTGCGAACAAGCGTTTGACGATTTCAGCTCACCGCTGCATGATATCAGCCCTGGCACTGTCACAAGTAACAGGGATGGTTGGCTCTGCCAGTTTCAATAAATCTTTTAAAATCTGGAAATACCCCCAACAGCTTTTAGGTCAATCGATCTGATCCTCCATTAACAAATCGGCTGTTTTCTTTATTCTCAACGGCAGCAACTGCAGAGGTTTGTTGGGTGGTGAAAGAAAAGAAATGCAATATCCACTGCATATTTTCATTTGATTTAATTCTTTTCCTCATTAGCTTAATAAGGTGGATGTCAGATAGTGTTGCTCATCCTTGGCGGCTTTGCGCTGTTGGTTTGTGGGAGTGCTACATTTACTCAATTTGTCGAAAAACAGTTAATTTCGTTCCGACTCAGCATTTTTTTTTTTTTATGTACAAAGAAGATTACAATTCGAAGATAAAGGAAGATGTCGTAAATGTTGAGATCCAAATTTCAGATACGTTCATGTTTGGGACATTTATATGTACATTTATTTAGCCACTATAGTTTTCTTACTATCAAGAAAGAAAATAAACTTTCAAAGTGTGAGTTAATTTGACAAATGAAATAAGGAGAAATTGTTATGTTAGGAGAGCCAAAATGGTGGCTGCGGCATTTTTTTTTAATTAATTCCTTTGGATTACATGAATGATGTGTATGAGTTATTTTTGTAAGCTTAAAAGCATTGTAAAATTTAGACCTATCCAAGCTCAATCCATATTGAATCAGGTTTGGATAGGAATTTATTTCACTTTTGATAAGTATTGCTTGAATTATTGTTTACGAATAAAAAAATTATTTTTAATTTAATTAAATAATATAAAAATATTTTTTAAAATTTTTAAGTAGTGATATGGATTTTGGGATCATTTCGGATTTGGCTAAAATTAGGCCTACGCAAGGAAAATAAATAATTACAACCTTTAAATTCTTTTCTTGGAATTACTGATAAAAGTTTATATATCTATAGAAAAGTTGCATATATCTATATTCTATATAATTAATCTACATCTATATAATAAAATTGAATCTATATAACAGAGTAAAGAAGGTTTGTTTTCAAGCATTTCTTTTTGCTTGCTGTAGCATAGTAATTATCTTTTCTCAATTAGGAGAGATGGCTGAGTGGACTAAAGGGTTGGATTGCTAACTCGTCATGCAACTTATTCGTATCAAGGGTTCGAATCCCTCTCTTTCCTTTTCGGTTTTTGGCAGTGAAATAAATCAAATCCTAATACCATTTCTAAAAATGAAACAAGAAATTCTCTTTTTTTTTATTCTTTACATCCAGGATTATGATCCAGATCATTAGATAAGAATCCGAAAATAAAGAGAGAAACAAAGAATATCACTACAGTGTAAACAAAAAGTTTAAGAGTAAGCATTACACAATCTCCAAGATCATTTTTTATTTGGAAAAAGAAGAGAATAGATTTCCCGTTTTTTATAAATAATAGATTACATTAGTACCCTTGTATTATTAGAAAATTAGGCATACGAAAAATGTAGTTTTTTTTTTGTTGTAAATTAACTACCACTATTAATATAATTATTTGATTAAATAGATTTTTAAAATTTTTATATTATTTTGTTCACTATTAATGAATTAACAAAGTTGTTTTGATTGTTGTTATTATTATTTTATACATTTGAAGAAATAAATGCCAGTTTTATAAATGATTTTTAAAAATATTAATCAAATCTTAAATTATTTAAAAAATAAAAGAAATTAGTTTTAAGTCAAAGTAAATAACTTATATATATATTAATTTTTAAAATCTGTGTAAATAGAATCTAAATGATATATGCCACATTTGTGCATTTACTCATGGACACATAATGTTTAAAAACTTTCTGTCAATGCATATAATAGTTTTCCTAATCTTAATACTCATTTTTAATTTAAAACTAATATCATGCTCAAACTTCGCACCGATTGTTTCAAACACCTATCAAAAATTATTTTTAAATTAAAATTATAAAAAAAAATGATGAAAAGAAAGTGTAAAAATTAAAAAAAAAGACACTTATTCATAATTTGAACTTTGAAATTCAAAATCTTTATAGAATTATGTCATAATATTGCAAGAATAAGTCATAATATTAGAAAAGGCTAAAAACAAAAAACCAAAACCAAAAAGTATTGCCATTTTATCATACTTCTTGATGTAAAAGAAACAATACGTCTAACCTAACTAAAACATAAATTGAATGACTTTGTGATATTTGGGTGATGAATCTTATGTCAAATACAATTTGTTGTTGGATGATTATATTAAAAGAGTCATTTAATTAAAGAAAATTTATGAAACATTAAATCTTTTTATTTGTCTACTTTTTGAGTTTAAATTTGTAATATTTACAGTTATTGTTAAAACAACAAAAAGACAATTAATTATAATATTATATGTTTGGTTTGTAACATTTGTTGCTAAAACTAATCTTAAATCCAATTAAGTTAATTTCTTCATCACATACTGAAGAAATCAACACATGAAATAATAGTCAACATTTATGTCACGTACGAATCCAAGTAAAAATTTGTATAAAATAACATAGTTAAATTTATATATCCAACTTTTCGTAATGGAATACACGTGATCCAAATCCAAAAAAACAATGGGTCAAACTTAAAAAAACCAACAAATACGGTAGTTGAGCTCAATATATATTTATAATCTAAAATGAGCCGCATGATTCATAATTTTATACATAAAATCAATGATCCTTTTTGTGATTATAAAAGTTATATAGGCAAATCAATTAAAACTAAATCTTGATGTTGTGTGGAGAATTAGTTAATATAATATTATGTGCATAAACTCAATGCTATAGAGCTTCCATGTTTATAGGTAGTAAATTAAACCGAAACAATATTAATTTTTTCATAATCTAAGAAAGACACACTTTTAAGAATCTGAAAACTTTGATATCCATTGTGGATGTACCAGCTTCTTACTTGAGAAACTATGAGAAAATTAGAATCGTGTGAAAGATCCTAAATTGTTAAATATAAATAACATTATGAAAATTGAAGGGAAGAAGAAAGAACAAGAAGATATGTAATGCAAAAAATGAAAGAAAGAGTAAAGAAAGATCTCAATCTATTTAACAATAGATTTGCCAACACGTTTTAAGGATAAGCTGCAAAAAGACAACATGCATCCAAGTGCAAGCTAATTCATTTGGTTAATCTCAAAGGGGAAAGGGGAAAAGAGAGGAACAACAAAAATATACATGAAATCTAACAACTTAAAACCCTTTGTAATTTTTTGACAAATCTCCTCACTGTATAGAAACTTTTTTGATTTCATTAACAATTTCTCCATCTTTTTAATCTATATATAAATAACTAATAGAGCAAGTAAACAAAATGAAAAGTAATTATAACAATTTAAATAATGAAGCGACAAAAAATTTTAGATTTTTTTAAGAATACCTCAAAAATCCTCTACATTCTCAAAAGGACTCAACAATCAATAAATTATAGATTATTAATATTATTATTACTACTATATTAACCTTTGTGCGTTGTAGTGAGATCAAAATAGCCATGCTATAATTACATCAATAAAACAACAATAACAAATTAAAAAACACAAAAGATGAGTGTTTCCTTAATTGAAAACATAGACTAAGCATGTAATCAAAAAATTAGGTATTTTCATCTTATAGATTATTAAACAGGTTTAATTAATAACATTTTTCAAATTCTTAATCAAACAACAAAGTTGTAACAGTTTAAGACATAAAAAATTATATATAAATGAATTTTTAAATAAATCTAAAGAAATGAGTTACTAATTCATCAAGTTTCAATGTTTCATCACTCATGAAAGTCTAAGGCATGAACATTTTACAAAAGATATAATAACAAAAAAAAAGCCAAAATAGATAGATAAATAATAAAGCTCATAGAATTTAAAAAAAAATATCTCAACCAAAATATTGATGCTACATCCAAAAAGAATATTGATAAGTAATAAATATAGTTTTGCAAAAAAAAATTATGAAATTATAAAAGCATAAAAGGCTCAATGTGCAAAGCTGTAATTGTTGTTGGATCAAAACGTCAATAGATATAAAGCTCTAAATTACACTTCAAATTTGATTTTCAAAATAAAATATTAGAAACATAAATCTATCAAAAGCATCACTCATGGTATTAAATTTTTAAATAATTGATAAATAGGTTCCTTGGAAGAAAATAGGTACAAAATTGTAATAGGTTCCTATTTCTCACCATAAGTTGATTAACTTTAGCGACAAAATTTTTGAAATATAACCATTAAAATACATAATAATAAAAAAAATCAAAATATATAACTATAAAAAAAATACAGTGAAGAACAAAGGACAAATAACTTAAATAAACTACAAGACATTTAAATTTAAGCAAATATCTAAGAAAAATAATTAAAAAAACTATGCGTAAAAGAAATAAAATCAAAACTTAGCACACTAAAAGAAAAAAAGAGAAAAAAATAATGAAAACTAACCTTATCCAACATAAACCACATTTATTTATATGTACATATTCCCTAAAAGTTAAAAGAAAAAAGAAAAAAAATTATATTTTATCTTTTTTTTCTTTTTTTCACCTTTATCTAACTATATTCTCTTTTTTTTTTTTTGTTTTCTTTCTCATTTTCTTCATTGTTTTCATTGGTATAATCTCATGTTTTCGCCACCAAACTAATGATCTAAGTCCACATCAAAAGTAATTTCATAGACTTACATAAGATTACAAAATCAACACAAAGAGATTAAATCTCAAAATGGAAGCAATATCAAATGTTCATAACATGTTGCATAAAAAAAGTTCAATGAATTTGGAACAGATTTTAGCAAGCTTAAAATACTAGTAGTGATACATGTGCACCATTTAATGTCAGCAAATACAATGCAAAAGCATAGTCTAAAAGACATCTAATAAGCTCTATCATATGGAAACTAAAATTAATTGATAATAAGATTGAAACCAAAATATGCTAATTCAAACAATACATAGAAAGATTCTTATAATCTCAATGATCATGTTTTGAACATCTAATATCATTAAATGAGTCAAAGACATAGACAACTTACTTCATGCATTTATGTTTAATGACCAA
>JBBYHM010000016.1:3999938-4042816 GCA_038381775.1 Adansonia rubrostipa | reverse complement strand
CTACGCATCAAGAAAAGGATAGAATCCATTCAATAAAGCATAATCTTGCCATAATATCTTTGCCAGAGGCTCTTTCTAACATTATCTTGAAGAATTGTGTAGAAAGGGCATTGACTTATGCAGATCTCCCCCAATTCTCTTCTTCTTTGATGGACATCGTTTAGCCTTTTACACAGAGTTCAGCAACAAAGAAATGTGCAGTCTTTCGTGATTTGCAACCGGTGATTTTGCAGTAGGGGAAAATGAAAAATTCTACAGTAATTTTTGACTGATCAGTGACGGAGGTTCTAATCCTGGTTAGTAGGTATAACTATATATGTTTAAGTAATTGGGTTAGACTAGGTTTTGTTTTAGCATAATTTTTTTAATTTATGTTATTTTTAAATAACGCCCATAAATATTTATTTTGTTTATAAGGTTTGGTTCAAGGTATTATTTCTTTTTGGGTATTGTTTTAGTTATGTTTATTAGTTGTGTTAGCCAAGGACTAATGGTTATAATAAGAGTTTTATATTTTATTCTTGAAATTGCTATGTATATCATAATTCTATCTACCTTTTGGACTAATTAGAAACTAATTATATTTTGAAATGTTCAAAATTGGATGCTTTTGAACCAATGGTACATTGCCGGTTGCCTCTCGAACCGTTTAAAACTTGATTATTTTTATTTAGATGCCTTGTGCTGTTTCCCTTGTAATGCTTGGCACCTTTGAATTGATATTGTCGTTCCTGGTTACCTTTTGAGTTATTTTAGACTGAATGGACTTGAGTGATTTAATTTGGATATTTTATTAGGGCTTGCTTATGAGTGGTTTATCTTTTCAATGGGTATGGTATTCAATCCATGTTTTGAATCAATGTCATATTATGGATGTTTATATTGGCATAAAGTTTAGTGGGACTATGTTGAAGGGGTTATCTCAGTTCTCCCATTGTTATAGCAAAACCTTGCCAAGCCTTACTGCATTTTACGAATCGAATATCAGTGATGATGTTAGAAGAACAACTATTTTAGCATTGGGGTTTATCCTTTACTCAAAGCCAGAGGAGGTAGTACTTTTTTCCCTTATCTATGTGTGGTTGATGTTTGTAATACCTTTTTCTCTGTGTTGTTCTAACTGTAATGGGCATTTAGGCCAATCATTAGGCTTTGAATTTCTCAAGATATCACTATTTTCCTAGTCAACCACTGTAGACTCCTCTAATTATCTCCTTACTGTTTGAGTCTTACAACCCCATGTTCAATATAATATGAAACTTTCAGTGGTTATTTCGATGTGGCGGCACAGGATTGAATGATGCCATATCATTGCTAAAACCATTGACATCAGATGATGTTGATTTTTTTATCAAGGTGCCTTTATTGCAATGACAATGATTATGTTCTAGACCAATGAAGCCAGTGATTATTATGTTAGAACATTTAGGTATGCTATTATTGTACATTGTGCTTTTCATTCCTTTCCTTTGGATGTGTAGCCATTCTAAATATATATTGCTTCATTAACATAACTCTTTTTTATCCCCTTGATCTAGGCGTCAGCTAGAAAAAATTACACTCAACAAGCATGAAAATACAACGAGCAAGATGAGAGCAATCTTGGCCTTTGGGATCCTTCATGCTGGTGGAAGGAATGTACAGTAAGATTGCTTTTGTAGACAATGCATGGCAAACTCACCCAGATATTGATTTTGTTTTTATTAGTTAATTTTGGTATTGGTATCCCCTCATTTATTTCATAAGCTTTTCATTCTCACCTACAGCCTTTATTAGACTGAACTATGACCTGAAGGTTGCAAGATTCGAGTTCGTATCACATATAAGACTTTCACTTTTTGAGCATCCAAAACCAACTATTGTGCCCACGATTACATCAGTATTAAACTTCTAACTAATGTCTTTTTAACGTCAGCAAAGGCTAAAGCCAGCGCTAGGAAAAAGGCAAACCAAAAACCAAATGCCAAGAAATCATCCAAGGCGGGGTCCTCATCTTTTGCTCCAATTATTGGAAAAGCAAAATTATTTTTTGAGAAGGATGGGGAAGTTATACAGGTAAGATTCATGAATTTATTATCTTTATTTTGTGGCTATATATCTATCTGTTTAATCCTTATGAACAATATTTAAATCTTTTTGTCTTTTATTATTTAGATTATAGAAGCTAAAACTTTGGTCTGCTAAGGGCTTTTTGTAAACTAAGCGTTATTTTAATTACTTGATCATTTAAATATATTTTCAAAATATTTGAATATATAATAACTCATAATTAGGTTCTGTTAGGCTTGGGACTAAATTTCATAATAACTTTAAAAACAAAAACGACCAAATTTTTCTTATTATTAGCGTTAGGGATCAATTTGCATATGATAAATCTCTTTTATTAAAAGGATTTTTTTTTTTTTTTTAAGTTTGTTTGTTTGTCCCTTATTCATTCTTTATTTGTATATGTATGGCTGATCTCCTTCTAGGATGATGTTATTTTACACGCAAAGTACATATAACGTGTTAAAGACTTAGGTTTTGGAGCGATCTTGATATTGCAACCTAGTCTCTTAAATATTTGACAAGAATGGAAGAATATTAATCATAAGTTTTTAAACTCTATTATTTTATTCCTCAAAAAGGCAAAAATAATTGCACGGGACTCAAAAAGCTATAGAACTCCATAATATAGTCTGCATCAATTAACATATTTGATTGGATTTCACTTTTGCTATGAATACATATTTGATTGGAGCTTTGTTCCAATCATTTGCAGAACTTTATTTGTATTTAATAGTTATCACCCATCAGATTACCAAACAATTTGCCGAATTTTTTAGAGACAATTGCAAGAGTTTTTTTTTTAGTAAAAAACAAATTGAAAACCATAGAATTTATTCAACAAGGCATAATCTCACCAAACTATCTATACAAGAGGCTCTTTCTAACATTATTTTGAAGAAATGCACAACATGGGCCTCGACTTCTACAAATCCCTCTCGATTCTCCCCCTTGCAGCAAATTATGATTTAGCCTTTTACTCAAACTTCAACGACCACAAACAGATAGCCACAATGGATAAATAGATTTTCAGTTATTGGATTGATAGTATTGTATTTTGGATTGCGATTCGATTTTTTTCATTCTTTCCATTTTAGATAAATATAATATTCTAAATACCTAAACAGTAATGAGCTTATAAATCTTATTTTTTCATTTGGACCAAACCCATCTATAGATTTGGGCCCATTGTTTCTACCGCTTCCCAAATTTTTTATATCCATGTTTAATCGGATCCAACAGAACTAAATATATAGTTTTTCAATGAATTGCGCTAGAAAATAACAAAAGCAAGAAACTTATACGTATACATATTATAGTCAATTAATTGCTTAGGTTACCTGACAAAATCGATCATCAAATTTTAAATTAAATTATATACATAAAGTTTAATAAACGTAATTACATCGATCAAAAACATTGATTTGAGTACTTTATAGTTAATAAATCAATTTAATTTTTATAATTTTTATTTATCTTACAACTATTATTATCGATATTAATTCATGCATCCGTGTTTATGCATGTGACATCACACGGTCACCTTTTGCTGGTTTATAATTATTCGCGTAAAGAGCTAGTAATATTAATAACATGGCAAAATTTCAGCAAATCATGAAAATTTTTTTTTGGAATAAAAAAGACAAAATAAAAGAAACCGACAATGAAAATTTTCTGTGTTGAAAATTGTACCCAATTTTGAAAAAAAAAAAAAAAAACCTGCAATTAAGGAAGTTGGCAAAGCTCACAATCATGCATTTGGGTTCTCAAGTTGGTTGGTTTTTAAATCATAGCTTTAATTTAATGTGAATGGAAGTATTTATGAGAGTCAAGAACTCATGGATGTTGATCATCTGCTACAGTGTTGCCATGACACTGCAGCTGCAGGCGTGGCTTTTCTGAAACCCTAAACCGTAACATATGCACACAGCTGGAGTAGTTGTTGGTCGAAGCAATTGGAAGGAAACTCCTTGCTGCCGCTGCGACTGATTTAACTTGACAGACGAAGATTGAGAGTGGTAGGGAAATGGCAGCCCAATAGAGAGTTCAAGATTCAGTTGTGGGAAAACTTCTTCGGTGCTTACTCCAGTGCTGCTGCCGTAAGAATCTTCTGCTGAGTCTCCTGCAATCTTTATGTTTGCAGGCACTTTCATCAATGGTGCCACAGAATGTTTCATGTCTAATTGAAATCTGTTATTGTTATTGAAGCTGCTGCTACTGCTACTGCTACTGTTGCTGTTACTTGTTTTGATTGTGCAGGTAGTAGTAGCTGTACTAGAAACTGAATTGAGTGGACGGTGGGTTTGAGGATCAATTCCTTGGCTATAAAGCTTTCTTTTGATATGAGTATTCCAGTAGTTCTTGATCTCATTATCTGTTCTCCCTGGCAATTTTGCAGCAATTAAAGACCATCTGAAACAAAATAAATAAATAAAAAAATAAAGTTCAGTATCAATCAGAAGGGCAACCCAGCTGGAGAGATTTTAATGTTATTTACTAGTATTATTACTAAGGATAAAACATTTGCTAAGTTCACCAAAATCTATTTTTTTTAATGAAAAATGGTTCCGGTACTAATCAAATGAGAAAAGAACATACTTGTTTCCGAGTAAGCTGTGAAGATTGATAATGAGTTCATCTTCGTCCTCTGTGAAGTTTCCTCTCTTCAGATCAGGCCTTAGGTAGTTTATCCATCTAAGTCTACAACTCTTTCCACATCGAAGCAAACCTGGAAAATACATAAAAGAATCAGAAACAAGTTCAAAAGGCTGTGCAAATTAATCAAATCAAAGATAATATATTCATATCGAAATCTGAAACTGACCAGCAGCTTTGGGAAGAGATCTCCAACTGCCTTCACCATGAAGTTTGATGTAGTTAATGAGGCGCTCATCTTCTTCTTTCGTCCATGCACCTTTATTGGTATGTTCTTTCTCACAACAAGGAGATCTACCCATACCAAAGAAAAAGCGAGAGAAGATGAACTGAGCTGCTGATGAAATTGAGAGAAAAGAATATGGGAATTAGTGGTAGTAAATTAAAAGAGTGTTTTGGATACGAAAAAGAATGGAAGTGCGCAGGGAATATAAACGTGGGGTTGGAGGAGATGCTGACTATAAATTGTAACCGAGTCGGGGCCCTTTTTTTTTTTCAATATTGCAAGGTATTTGACCGATCGAGTTGGTGAGGAGTGGTTGCAATTAACTAAGTTGGTGACGGATTTGGTGGGTAGCTTTGCTTTTCATGTATTTTGTCACTATTGGGACTTGGCTCTTTTCTTTCTGCACCTCTTTCTAATCTCATTTTTCATTTCTTGCCCTGGATTTTCTTGTATTTTCTCTACCATCTGTCAATCTTTTATATATGGGGGTAGGCCATTATTGTTCCATAGAAAGAATATAAAAATACATTTAAAAATAATAAAAAAAGAAAACTTTACAAATACAAAGATATACTTGTACATAAAAGTGTTTATAGGTCGGGTCGGGTTGTAGTTTCAATTTTTTTTGTTAGACTCAATCTAAATCGATCTAAAAGCTCACATTGCTATTAAAAAATATTAAAATATTTATTTTTATTTTTATTTATTTTTATAATTATGCTTAAATAAAAATTTTATTAATAAATATTAGTTGAACTTGACTAATCTAAATTGAAAATCGTTATATCTAAGCCTAGTCTATCAAGTTAGGTAGATAACTTAACCCTTGAACAGAAATATTTTGTTGATGTTGCTAAAAAAGAGTTAAAAAAAATTGAAAATAAGAAGTAAGCATTGGTGGGTTGGATCATATCAAACTTAGTTGATTTTTTTGAAATCCTTTTTTAATGTCCTGTTGAGCCCATATAGGCTTGATATTATAAAAGAATTACAAAATTATACATATTTGTACTTATATGTATTTATTTGTAATATTTTTCGTTTATTTAAAATTAAAATTTATTAGTTAAACATTATATCTATTCTATTGAGTCAAAGATTAAAAAGTTAGGTTTACGGTTAAGTCCGAGTTTATCGATATATAAATAAGTCTAACGAAACATAGTTTCCAAGAAAAATAAACTTGACTTTTATATTTTACTTGGTAGGAAAAAAAAAAAACAAGTAAGAACAAAAAATTCATAAATCTAGTTGTGTTTTTGGTAATTATAAATCTAATAATTGAAATTAATAACAAAATAAATTATTTTGCAGCTCAACGTTTTGCTTAAATCTTTTTCTTTCCTTTTTAATCATCCTTCTTACCAAACAAAATGTCGGTCTTCAGCTTATATTTGAAATACAATTTCTATCATTCTATCCCTTTCGAAAAACAAAATAAGTAAAAGACGTTTAGATTTCATTAGTAACTTTAATGTTTGTTTTAAATTACAATTTTCTTTTTGCAAGAAATTTAGAATTTACTTTAAATATTGAAAAAAAAAACTCATTTTTTCTCTTTTTATTCCCTATTTTCCGTCACCATTCCTTTTGTTTGTCGTTCAATTAATTTATGTACAATCCATTTTTTTTTCTATTTGATAGTAATTAAAATCATTTTTAAACTTTTTTAGAATTTAATATATATTCATCTCAAAATTCAAATGTATTCATAGAGTTAAAATTAATATTTTAATTTATAATTGATAATTTACATTGGAACCATAATACATATTTAATCTAATTTTTAATATATTTAGTAACTTCAAATTCGTAAATGTACTTCAATTTATAGTTTTAATTTTTTTATAAGATTATTTTTTAATTTTAATTTATACAAATGATTGGTCCATCCAAACTCAAACTAATTTAACTCATTTTCATTTTAGGTAAATAAAACAAACTCGAATAATTAAAATTCCGAAAAGGCTTTGAATTTTAAATGACAAAAAAGAAAGTAACCCAACTCGAAATCAATGAACTCCACCTTTAATCTTAAATTGCCACCTTAACATGAAACAATAAAATATGGGTCTAAAGTGATGATTTTAGCGAAATCCAGGGACTACGATGATATTTTGAGGGAAAAAGGTTGACACTTTGAAAAAAATGCAAATGCTTGGACCAGCATTGATAGCACCAAACGCAGTTAGACTTTACACTTTCTGACGCACTTATATTTGGAAGAGTTTTCTCCGAAGAGGTCCCTCTTTCCAATCTTGAAAAGGTTTCTAGAAGACCATATCAACTGCTCCACTCACTCGTCTATTTCAGTAGAAATATACAAGATTAGATCATACGGTACATTCTTAATTAAAGTTCAAAGGTTTTTGCGAACGTAGGTCAATTTAGTCTCGTTTAAATTAATATTTAATAATAAAAATAATTTTTTAAATTTACTTATAAAAATATATAAATAATAATAATATATTAATAATATAATTTAATATATTAAATTTAATATTAAATTAATTTTTGAATTTGCGACTTAATTGGAACCTTTACAAAAACTTTTTAAATTTTCCAACCTTGACAGGAATCCTGAACAGATCTTATACCAATACAATAAAAGCTAAATAATTCTTTCTACCTGCCGCATTCAGATTATTCGTGTTCCGTACGTCTTCTATATTAATTTTCCTAATTTTGTTAATAATTTCTAATTTTTTTATTAACTTATCATTCATGAGACTCTGGATGGGAAGCAATGTTAGCGCTGGAAGGGGTAATTTTACAATAAAACTCTTTTCCCAGAAGTTCCTTTCTTCTTAACATTTAGCAAAGAAATGAATATCTTCCTTTTTTCTTTCCCCATCCAACAAAGTATGAACATAACGTAATGCCTCTTATATAATACTATATATGTACATCTGTAAGTCACATAAGTTTTAAAACGTTAACTATCTAGAAACATAAAAAGGAAAAGCCATTCATCTCTCCAGAAAAACGTTTATAGTAATGAAAAATATTTTCAACATTTATGTGACCAATGTCATGCAAATATATATATAAAGAGCCATGTACTACATGGAAAGACTTGATTTTTTTTTTTCAAATTTAATATTTCAGGAGGGGACTAATCAATTAAGCTAAATACTCACGGTGCGTGAAAAGATTTGGTTTATAATATAACGAGTAGGATTCAAATAGTGGCTACCATGCAATGCAGTGGCTGCTTTTTGCATTTTGGATTCTTTTCATTATTGATTCTCATTATAATTGAAGTGTAAACGATTAATGGTCACTGCCATAAATTTCATGCATATAGATTTCATTTATAACTTGTAAATATTTTTTATGAAAAAATTATAGAATATCATGAATTACTTTAAAAATAATTTTTTTGTAATTATAATTATAATGTTTTATAATAAACTTCGCAAATTAAAAAAAATTATGATCATAATATCTCCAATAACATTCATTATAACCTTTATAAATATAATGCAATTAAAATTACACCCTCATTACATATGTAATATAATAGATATTTGGCACTTAATTCTCGAGTAAAAAAAAAAAGATTGAGAAAACTAATAAAATTATAGTAAAAAGATATTAAATGGGTTGTTCTTTTGTGGTCAAATCATGCTTTTGGTCATCATAATTTAGTCAAGTTTAGATTTTAATCCATCTATAATAATTTATCATAATTGAGTCTCAATACTTTAATAAATATGACACTCAGAGCCAAATCATTAATATTGTTAACCTAAGATCATTATCTTTATGACATGACCTTTTTTTTTAATTTCCATGAGTCTTTATTTTTAACGGTGAAAACAAAATTTCTTTGGTTTATTATTTTGTTACAATTTACAAGAATAGTACAAAGTTAAAGTTAAATCATTTTTAGGGATTTTCAATTAAGAATTAGGAGAATCAAGTTTGAAGTAAAGAACAAATGTAAACAAAGAAAGTTAGTTGTTGATTCAAAGAATTTAGAGAATCAAGTTTGGAGAAAAAGATTTTAAAGGTTTGGCTTGTGTAATTCTCAAATTGGAAGTTGAATAACATAGGTGAGTCATTCGATTTTTTGCCTCTTTTTGAATCATTGGTTGGATTTTTGTGTTTTAACCAGCATATATGGTTTCAATGTTTGCATTGATATTGATTTGCATGTTACATGTGGTTCCTTTATGTTTGCTATTGTGTGCCACTAGAGTATTGTTTTTTAAGGATATGATAGGATGCTTTTGCCTTTCAATATATGGTTTTAATATATAGAGGTTCGGTCCTTGAACTCAGCACCTATGTCCTCTCTTCTTGGTACTTTCTTAGCAAGGCAATTCCCACAATTCACTAATCAAATTATTGACCTTGAAGGCTAAGGTATAAGCTTACACCTCTATCTTTTAAGGCTTAGATAGAACCTTTCAATCCCTTTGAGAATTCTATCCCAAATTCTCAAATATTTTCACTTGCTTTCACACAACCCCTTTTATGATATGAATGAAGTATTTTTCAAACCAATTGAACCTCTAGTAGGTGGATGTTTGCTGGAATTTAAGTACAAGGTGAATGAGATACAAATAGACTTGGAAGAGTATAAATTTGATACAAGTAAAATGAAGAATTTGAAGGCTTTTGAGCTTTTATTATTCAATGCTTGATTGATCTTTATATCTCTTACTTCTTCAGTTGTTGGAAACCTCTATTTATAGCTTGAAATTAATTTTTAGACATTAGACATTTAATGTGATGGTTGGAGAGCCATTGTAGCCTTCATAAATGCTTGTTTTCGTTTAGGCCCACGCTATAGTATCGATAGAATACCAATGTTATTGATACAAGAATAAAAAATGACCGTTATAGCTTGATGTATCGATACAGGGGGCTGAGTGTCGATACCTACCAAGCTGTATTGATACAGACACACCTGTATCGATACATTCCAGGGTTTCAGCGAAACCTTAGTTACTTCCAAGCATTGTATCGATACATATGGAGTGAGTATTGATACTCACTACAATGTATCGATACATGCTTTAAAATATCGATACAAATGAGGGTTTTAAACATAGTATCGATATATTTGTGCATTGTGTCGATACATACCTTTAAAATCCATTGTAAAATGATTTTTCTTAGCTTGATATTAACTCAAACATATCTCAAGAATATTCCAAGTATAAATATACATTTTGGAACATATATTTTTGAGAAAGGACAAACTTAATACTTTTCAAAATGTTTTTGAATTTTAACACAAATACCAAGTTGAGTATAAATTAATTTAGCTTAAGTTGTTTGTTATATCAAAACTGAATTCAAAGTTAATAGAAAAAAAAAACCATGTCATAAAGATAATGGTATCAGGTTAATGGTGTTAATGATTTGACTCAATTATCACATTGTTAAAAGTATAGGAGCTCAATTACGACAAATTATTGTATAAGGACTAAAATCTAAATTTGATTAAAATACGAGAACCAAAAGCATATTTGACCTTTTTTTTGTAATTGTATGTGAAACAATTAAAGTGAAAATCCTAATAGATATTTAAAAGTGATTCCTTCAATTCATTAATAAAATGAGGGCAGTTTTGAAATATAAATCAAGTTGAATGGAAATGATGAGGTAAAAGAGAAAAAAAAGAAAGAAATAGGAAAAAAAAAGTTGTATTTGTGATACATTTGTGTTGTTTTTTTTTTTTGTGTTATAGTCCTACTTAAGATATTACACATATAAATTTGGATACACTCATATTGTTTTAATGTTTCGTTTTAGTGTTGTATTGTGATTTTGTTATTTCTTGTGCCATCCAAAATTACATCCACATTGTTATTTTTTGTGATTTTGTTTTGTTTTAATGTTTTGTTATTTATCAATACATGTATGTTGTGTTGAATTTTAACCTAATTTTGTGTCATATGTTATATCATGATTGATTCTTTATTTTTTTGAAAACGAAGGTCATATTAGTTTTTTTTTTATATTATTGAATAAAAAATTATTATATTGATAAATTATTGATAAAAATTAAAATATTGAATAATAATATGAGATGAGGTGATATAAGTTAAAGTTTTTTTCTAAAAAATCTTTATGTGTTGAATCAAAAGAAAAAAAATATTTTAAGGATTAAATAGTAAAAAATAACTATGCTAAATGACATTTTAAGTTATAAATTATTATATAATAGCAGTTAAGTTTATATTTAATTTTTAATACCTTTTAAAATGAATATAAATTACTGATATCAATATAATCTAAAATCTAAATGAATTAAGTTTTTATATATACCCATCTTTTTTTTTTTTTTTTTTGCATATAATGCCTATACAATGAATTAGATTTTGTGTATTCTTTTTGTATTTGTATTATTTTGTTATATCTATTCTTTACTTTACAAGTTGTTATCAAGTTAGAATTTTAGTATAGTTTGCCGTATAATTTAATTTTAACTCTAAATTCATATTTTTTATGTTATAATTATATTTAATATATTTTCAATGACATTAAAATTGAAACAATGCAAAAATTCAAATGTAAAACTTAGGTACGTATATAAATAAGTATGGTACTTAGCCCTTTTTTTGGACTAAGCAAATGGATTCTTCCATAATTTTATACTAATTAGGCCGGTTATTGGTTTCTTAATTAATTTGACAAATTAACATTATATAAAATGAACAACATAAAAAAAATGTAATTTTTTGGTATAGAGAAAGTTTTAATTTGAGGATAGACAATGAGTTATAAATATTAAGATTCGAACTTTAAACTAATCGAATATCACCTCTTAAGAGTAATTATATGAATTAATTAAATTAATCTCTAGATTTAAAATGTAATTTGTTTATTAACGTGCAAATTTTGAATAGTTTTATTATCTTCTTTTTTACATAAGTTGTTATTTTCTTAAAATTTAGAATGATTATATATAAAAAAACATAATAAGAGATTTTAAAATTTACATGATATATATAATTTTAAAATTTATCGCAATTCATAAAAGTTTTAGTATTTTTATTTAAATTCCTAAAATAAAAATAATATATTAAATATTTTAACAAGATAAGTGCACTTAGTACCGTCATGTTGAAATAATGTCAAAAGATAATAAAAAATTAGATATCCAATACTGCTTAACCTATTCTTATGAATTTAAATAATTTATAAATTTAAACATTAAATTTATCATTTACAATAAATTTAAAATAAATTCAGATATAAATTGAAAAATATTTTCATAAAAAAAGGTAGAGATGAAAAAATTGGTGTCCTTTTGATTACATCACTATCATTGCTCAGGAGTCGCGTCTTTCTTTTCTGCCCACTAACCCATTAATTAAATTAAATTAAATGGCAAATTATTGTACTAACAATTAACAACTGCAGTTATTAAAATGGAAAAGAAATTAATATTATTATTGTTATTATTATTATTATTATTATTATTATTGGGGGTCAATTTCAGAATTCTCAACCAACCTGAATTCTCGTGGCATCCAAATCCAATTAATATTCTAGAAAGGAAGCATGTCACTAAAGCCGGCCATGCTAATTTTTTATAGGGATGGTTGGTCATATATTCTCATCTCCTTCTTCTTTTGATTCTAAGCTTCTAGAAAGATATATATATATATATATTTTTAAAAAAGAAAGAATAAGTAGGGCTAAGAAAACTACAATACAATTGGAGAATCCTTCTTAGGTTTGGTCATCCACCGCCAAGCTTCCAATATTTGTTCCCCACTTCACGTTCCTATGAACCAAGGTGGGCCATTTATTCGTTGAATACCATTACAAGGGTAGTAGGTTTATTCCGTCGGCAAAACTTTTCAGTGCAGTTAAGAGTTTCGCTGATCAACAGAAATTTTATGAGAGTAGTAGCTCAAAAATTGTTTAAGTTTGAAATAATACAAACTCAATATGAATTTATTTATAAGTTAATAATATCTTTGTTGTATATAGCTTATATAATTTTATATACAAAGATAAGTGAGCCCGTGGTACAGTATATGGGTAATTTTGTAATTGGATAGGGTTAGTATAAATATATGACTGATGTAAACCTAAATTAAATAGTAAATAAAATCATCAGCCGCCGCTCTCCGAGGACGTAGGCACATTGCCGAACCTCGTTAAATCTCTGTGTTGATTTTCTCTTCTTTTTCTTTGTGTTTTCGTGATTTCTTAGTTCTTAGATTCAACAATCTTAAATTACATAAATTTTATAAAATAAAAACTTCAATCATCCATTTTGTTCTTATTTCTTTTTTTTTTTTCACATTTTTAATTAAAAGTTAAAATTTTAAATTTATAAAGTAAAATAATTATAGATTATCAGAAGTTCACGAAAATGCCATCTAATCTATTTAGTATGTAATGGCCATATATATATATATGGTTTAGTAGGAGATAAAGTAACATCAATAATTTTATCATACATCTAATCTCAATTTCATTAAAAATAAACGTTCTATTCAAAACAATGTTCAAGGGTTTATTTCAAAACAAAGTTCAGTAGTTGATTTTCGCATAAGTTCAACAGTTTGTTTATGTTTTTATTCAGACAGTAATGAAAATAGACATACAAACTTACACCACGACAAAAATGCAACTTCTTGCTTCCAAAAGTTCAAATTAAGAGGGAAAAAATTTATCTATTTATTGTAACATAAAATATAAAATGATATAAGACCTATACGAACCTGAACCTAGTAAAATGATATAAACTCGAAAGATTTCGAACAAGAAATGATTTGAACTAGAAAAACCAAAATCCAGAAAAAAAAAAAAAAGCAATCCAGAAATGACATAAATTAAAATAACTCAAATCTAAGGTTAATCGATCCGAACCCATCTAGGTGTTACCTTTAAGCAATACTATCCGTTGGTAGTTTCGTTGCTATCAATAAAATTTCTGTTGGTAGAAGAAAATTTTTGTTGCTAATGTTTGTTTAATAAGCTTGGATGGGAATCCTAACACATTAAAGTAGAAAAAATTCATATTGTTTGGAATGAGGCTCAGTTATAAAAATTAATCGCTCGTTCAATTTTTTGTTCAATTATTTAAAAATTTGAGCCATAACCGATCTTTTTGGATGAGGTGTGATCGAACACCTATTAAAATCGATCTTTTTTAAATTTTGAAAATTCATTTAAAAGGATTAATTTTATTGTTTGCAACAAAAGTAAAAATTTGGTTTAGGAGTTTGGTACGTATGAGAAAAGATTAGTACCCCCATAATGCCCTAAAATAAGTACCCAACTAGGTATGTATTAAGTTCAATTTTCTTGATTTTAACTTCAGTATTTAGTTATAATCCCCCAAATCCTATAATGAATTTTAACATAAATAATCCGGCTTTTACAAATTTAAAATTTCCTACACTCCCCGAAGTTTGGCGGAACATAGAGTTTTTATTAAGTTTAAAGTTGTTTTCTGGGTTTGAATTTTGAAAAAAAGGACATTTTCGAATTACGAGCAAATCCTATCACCTTTTATGATAGAATGGAAAAAAAACTTGGAATAATACCTTAACCAAAGAAAATTGGCCTTGACTTTTCAAGAAAATATTAAAATCACATTTTCATGAATGTACCTATGTTATTTTATATATACATCTGACAAAGATTAATTGTAAGATATAACCCATATAGCAATTTTCACAATGTAAGCAAGAATAAGGTTGATCTAGAATGTCTATCTTAAAATGCTTCGATTACTTAAGGAAATAACTGATTAATGACTTAGAGACAACCTTAGATTCAAATGTGCTTAAGGCATAAGAGTTTGAAAATAATGGGACAATGTAAACGAGAAAGGAAATCTAATTTCTAGGAAAAATTTTAAAAGAAAGATTAAAAAATAAAACAATTAAAAATTAAGGGAGAATTCATTAAATATTGAAAAACAAGGTATATTTCTAAAGTTTCTAAGAAAAGGTGGAAAATGAAGTTGAAATCAAAAGTTAATTTTAGAAGAAAGCCTAAATTGATATTTTGAGAAAATGCAAGCCTTAGGATAAGCCTTTAAAGATCTATAAATGTTTCTCGATCACCCTATGGTGAAGCAAATCATACTTGTTTGGAGGTGCTCAAATTCTCGAATAATGACTATATGGGAATGTTGAATTGTGATATTTCCTAAAATTAGGGGATAACTTATGCCTACATGCTTTATGAATTTATTTCTCACACAAACGAACTCTAAAAATTGCAAATGGTAAGCCATTAGAAAGATAAATCGATAAAGTTTCAACTCTATGTAAACAAAATTAAAGGGGTGAAAACATTTTTACAACCAGTCTTGGCCATAGGATATAGAGGATACGCACTACAAAATGAAAAGAATTTGTTACAAACTCAAATAGACTTGAAAATTTGCATACGATACTATTGGAAAGATAACTGAATGTAATTTATCCTAAAAATATGAAAAATCTTAGAAAATCATTTGGTGGGATGAGAATAGGATTCCATTTGTTTTGGTCGCTGTGCATGGGGTTTCAAACTATGAACAAAGGAAATTTTGCAGCCTTTTCAAATGGATTTGGAAAGTTAATATGATATGTTGTTGGAAAGCTAAATTGATTTGCAACTAGGTAGGTCGATGCTAGCAACAGCTAAACTTGGGGAAAAGTAGCTTTGGTTTCATATATGCATACTTGATCTTTAGAGTCAGATTTAATATATTCTAATGTCAAAATGTATGGTTTGAAGAGTGAATAAAATGACTTAATTACCATGGCATAGGCATGCCAAGATCAAGATCTAACAATGACAAAAAAGGCTAGCAAGAGAGTTAGCATTTGAATGCCACTCTCTTAATGATTGTTCATGCATGATCACTCTAAGTGCTTTTACCTTATCTTAATATCATTGAGGACTTTCTTAACACCTTAACAAGGCATGTTAGTAAGCCTATCTCAAGTCCAGTTGAATTGGCACTCGAGCAATGCTCTTGCCACGTGATCAATTAATCCAAAATTTCTAATAAAATCATAAAGCACGCAAATGCTTTCTAACTTTTACCATACTTACCCCTCTTCTCAAAATACCTCTTAAGAAATGTTGAGAAATTGAGATATATCTTCGTTAAAGTCCAAACAATCCATAAATAGTAACTAATCATGCTTGTTATACTCTTTAATTACAATCATGCAAGGCTTTACAAAAAGGCTTAATTTACACAAACTCAAAATCAATTTGAAGATGTATTTAAAACCAGTTATTGTAGCCTCAACAGGCCCTTGTCTAGGCATAATTATGTTTAGTAGGTTCCAAGTTTATAGAATAAAAGGGTAGTAAAAACATAGACCAATGTTGGCTTATTAATTGAGCCAACTATAGCCTAATATTATGAGGGTTTTAAAAGCCAATTTCACAAACCAATCAAGTAAGCATAACATCAAACATGTAGCAAACTCATCCAAAGGCATCCAATAAGCAAAGGCAAAGAAATGATCATCACAAGAAAGCATCATAATCAAATTCGTTGAGAAAAAAATCAAAGTCAATGCTTCAATAATTCATGCTCATTTTATAGAACATATATTGAACTCCAACCAAATCACTAACGATCAAAAAAAAAAAAAAAAACACAAGCTCATGGCCATACATCATCGTGGCCAATCTACTAGAAAATCATCTTGGCCAAATCTACTAGAAAACAACATCTTGTTTTATCAAGAAAAACATAAAATCATTAATACAACTTGATTACATCAAAGCAAGATGCATGAAAATACATAGAAACATGTTAGTACTTTCATGAACTTGAGAAAATATGCATCAACATCGCAAGGCAAAATTATTTAACAAATTAAAATAAACAATAAGAAAAAGAAAAAGGAAATTATACTTGCAAAGCTTCAAAATTTCCTCGAGCTTTTTTTTTTTGTATGTGTGTTTAGAGAAAGGCTAGATTAAAAGATGACAACATTATACTTTTATAGGAGGAAGGATGGCACTACCTTCCTAGTGGTTTTTGTAAATTTACCAAAGTTTCCAAGAAAATAACCTATATCTTTTTTCATGTTCATACATTTCATATAATTAATTCTACTATCTATTTAAAAATTTTAAGATAGTATTTTTATGATGCCAAGTATCTACAAAATATCTTATTCAGGTAAAGTTCAAAATGCCTTTAAAATAAAAGGTAAATAGCAAACAAAACCTTAGGCATATTACACATGAATTTCAGTCATGATGGAATTTATGGTCCAACTCGTACATTTTGCTTTCTTGTCCAACTGGTTCTAGCTTTATCTTGGAAATTTTCAATTAGATGTTCCTTTGTCTCTTATAAATACCCCCTAACAATATTTTTTTCAAAAAATGCAAATATTTAGATTCAGGACCTCTTAGATTAAGCTTCTAAGAACTCATTTTTCTTTTTT
Source organism: Adansonia rubrostipa (assembly GCA_038381775.1). Lineage (NCBI taxonomy): Eukaryota > Viridiplantae > Streptophyta > Magnoliopsida > Malvales > Malvaceae > Adansonia > Adansonia rubrostipa. Next base: position 4,025,494 of record JBBYHM010000016.1, on the reverse strand, counting down.
GGACCCAAGCTTAATCGCACCGCCTTAACCTTCTCTCTATGTTCAATTTCACTATGGTGCAATCAATATCGAATTCTTGGTTTTTCAACTTGTCAAATTTGGAAGTCAATTTTTCGTTTCACATTTAATTTTCATTTCAATTTTGGTTGATTTTTTTACTTTGTTGACTTAAAGTTTGACCTAAAAAACAGAGCCTTTGTTGATTGTCATTTCTTCCAATAACTGCTCTATCCTCTCTAAAAGCTTTACAACTTATGTTCAACTATCAATTTCATCATGACCTAGGCTGCTCGAATTAAGCTTTCAGGAATTCATTTTCCAATGTTCATTTTGATAGTAATCTTAATTGCATCTTAGTTGCGCCTCCTTGTCTTCTTTCTAATTAAATTTCACTATGGCACAATAAATTTTGAATTCCAAGCTTTTATCTTCTCAAATATGAAAGTCAACAATTTCGTGTCATGTTTGACTTTGACTTTGAATTAGGTTGACTCTCGACTTTGTTAGCTTTTATTGTTAAAATTGGACCTCTTTTGACTCTAAATTCTATCAATAATAGCTCAAATCTTCTTCAAAGGCCTAAATAAATTTAAAAGCCTTATTTGATTTTCCATGACTCGACACTCGATCTTACAATCCAAACAAATTTTCTCCAAATCGTTTGCTTAAGCTTTAACTGCTGTTTTTTAATCAATTTTAGCCTTCTAATTCATCTAATCCTTAAACCGAGCTTTATGGTAATCTATGCTTCATTCTTTAAGAGTTTGGGTTAAGAAATTCCAGTAAGCCTATAAAACCAAGAAAATCTAATTAGAGGCCCAGACAAATTTTGGTGTCCATAATGTTAATTAACAAATCCTGTTTAAACAAAATTTTGTTGGTTAAACCAAATGGTAATGCATATATCTCTTGGAAATTTCATTATCTCTTGTCAAACTTAAAATTTTATTGGAGTCATCTTTTGGGGTTTTTTGGTTATGAACTTATGTTGTTAAAATTAAATCGATAATTTCATTATATTATGATTAAAAAATATTTAAAAACAAAATAAATGAGAAATAATCTCAAACCAATCTTAGTAAAAAATTCAATGAATTACTAACAATGTTTGAGCATCTTAACACCAAAATATGTACTTTGAAGTCTCGAAATATCTAAATTTTAGTATAAAAATCTCATACTATATCTAAAACAATAAAGAATAATCAGCTCATGATTCGCTCAAACCACCAAAAGTTTAAGACATCTAAATTGCCTATTGCTGCATATACATAGTTCTTTCATATATTAGGTCATGTAAATATGGCCAAATTGATGATACCACATAATAAATAAACTAAAAAATGAAGGAAAGATTTGGTCCAAATTACATATATTGTATTCGCAAGATAACTTTTTCATAGAAGAAATCAATATAGATTACAAATTTTTTTAATTCATTTACCTACTTCTAGTATTTTGTTTTGTTAATGAGCTACAACAAACACAAAATAATTAAATAAATTTAAAAAAATCAAAGAAAGATTTGGTCCAAATCACATTATGTACTGGCAAGATTAACTTGTTCATGGAAGAAGTCAATGCAGATTACAATTTTCTTTTAGTTCGTCTACTTACTTCTAGTATTTTGTTTTGTTAGTTAGCTACAACAAATACAAAATCATTAACTATGCCCTTAGATTTAATCGAAGATAATCATATCAGCAATTCTAAAGACAAAAAGTAAAAGAGATTTAATTTAAATACATATCCAATGTAAGAGTTTTCTATAAAATGACAAAACTTTTGTACCAAAATGCAACTACAAAAGGAGATAACTTGTGAGAATGAAACCTAATTCGATTTGAACTCATGGAATCTAAGATAGGAACAAAATAGTAAAGCAAAAAAAGCTTGATGAAATTAAGTATTCAAAATGCTTGGTAATCAACTAGCGTAACCCTCAAGCCAAACTTGTTAGCACAAGAAACTTAAATAGAAAGATCAAATATAAAAGCAACTTTATACCTTCTGTTATCATCAAAGTTTTCCCTTTAACCTAGTAGTTTCACATTTATGCATATCTATGTTATAAATTTAGAATATTACTTTTCCTTCCCTTGCATTCACATCTACTCTTATCTAAGTTATAAATTCAAAAAATTGCGTACCCTTGACATTTTACAGAAAAGAAAGAAACAAAAAAAGAGTAAATGATGTTGTCAAAGACAATCAAAATAATACCTTTAACCTAAGGAGATCACCACAAGGAAAAGCCAAAAGACCTACAAATAAACTAGGATATAAAAACACAATGAGCATGCTAAAAAAAACCTTTAACTTTAACCCATAATTATACAATACCATCATCCATCTCCAAGCAAAGGTCAAAGGGCACATATTCTTGTATTCACAATATGGATTATTTTGACTCCGAGATTTGGTAGGAGGTAACATAAAGTTTTGCGTTAAACTTCAATTTCACATATGCATTTGGTTCATGTAGTTATCATTATATAGTTCTAAATAGTATAAATGCGTTTATAGCTTTATGCTTATATAGGCATTTGATACATGCACTAGTCATTGTACATTCTAAATACATTTTTACATTTAAGCTAAGGCATGTGTTCGGTATTTTTTTTTTACTTCAAGTTTAGGCATACACTTAGAACACATACTAGTCATTTTATTTAAATATAATATTTTCTTAAATCCAAGCTCAAGTAAAAGATCAATGATCGCCTTCTCAAAGCAAAGCATAATAACATCTCTAAATAGCATATTTTCAACCTACAAGGAAAAGTCTAAACAATTGTAATGGTGTTAAATTATCTAAATAACCCAAGAATAAAACAAACATCAGCAATACCTTTAGCTGGTTTGTTTGGAAATATACATACCCATTTTTTTTCTACCACGGCATACATTTTGTGTCATTGCACGGTTCCTTACTTCTATTTGTCTAGATGTAATCCAAGCAAGTTCAAGTGCTTGAAGAGCATATCTATAAAAAAAAATGTGACTACCTCGATAAGATATTCCTTTTATTCTTCCTCTATGTTGTTTACAAAATTTGGTTCTTTTTGGGTTATAGTTGATATTTCTTTATAAATTCCATCTCTACTACAGAACTGTGACATGGGAGTTTAAGATCACCACTGAGATAAACCAAAAGACCAACAAATAAAGCTAGACAAAAATTATAATGAGTAGGCAAAAAAAGCTCAAACAATAATTTTTATTTATATGAAAACATAATTGTGCACTAAGCAAATGTCAAAGGACACATCTCAATGTCTCCATATAGATTATTTTTATTGCTTTAATTTAATAGTGCAAATGCATTTTTAACTCCTTGATGAGTTATATTTTGGTACTAAGATTGGTTATTATGTATTTCAGAACAATTTAAGTACATCTTCAAGTCTAAGTTGAAGCATACATTTGAAACATTCTAAATATTTTGAACTTTAAGGCCATTTACTTCCAAATAGTTCAAATGCAATTTTAAGTTCATAGTGAGGTATATATTAAGCACATGTGTTGGTTATTGTATATCCAAAAATGTCATAATCAATGGTAATAAGCTCACCATCTAGCTTCTATTTATTCAATTATTATTTTCACATCCAAAGACAACATATTTTTACTTATGAAGGCAAAACGAAATAGAAATATAATAGCATACTTTTACTGAACAATAACCTCTCAAATTAGGATATTCTTAATCCATGAACAAGTAAGGACTATGAACTCGTTTTAAACAATTCAAATATACACTTTAAATCCAAGTATAGCCTCAGGCCTCTAGTCAATAATCTTACAAATATGAACGACCATATAGAGAGATTTAACAAAAATTAAACAATATAAAAATAAAAGCAATATCTTGGAGTAGAACACATCGATGGTAGAATAAAAAATCTACAATTAAATGAACAAAAGAAACACAATAAGATAAAACACTTTAAGTTCTAACAACATAGCCAATTTCACAATGTAAAGAAGTTAACTAATGATATCAAACTCAAACATAGTTCACATGCCATACAAAAAACAAGGCAAGAAAAGGAATAAGTTAACTAAAAACCTTGAGTCCCTAATAATTATCCAATGATATCAAACTTAAACATATTCACATGTTATACAAAAACTAGGCGAGAAAAGGAATAAGTTAACTAAAAACCTTGAGTCTCTAAAAATTATCCTATGATATCAAACTCAAACATAGTTCACATGCCATACATCACAATCCTACAAAGGTTTGTGACACTAAATAAAGCACAAGTAAAAGAGTAACCAGTTAGTTCTAACAAGTTAAATACATTAGTTTCTATCCAAGTATAGCAATAATGGCCATTATAAAAACTTTAGCAATTTAATAAGAAGAACTTTGCAACCACGTTTACATAAATGATTATGACACTGTATTTTTTTTATTTAGTCAAAAGTTCTTTTAAGCTTTGATTCATTCTTTCCTTTAATTTCTTTATCAAGATTTAATTAATCAAACACTAATTGCATATCCCCAAAAGTAGTTTTGAACATTCAATGAGTAATGAAAAATATTTCCAATAAAACCAATATAAAGGCTTTTCATATAGCAAATTTTAATTCCTCATACAAGCTAAGGGGTTACCAATTAACCCAAACACAACAATAACTGCTTTACCACAACTTGTTACTACATAAAAGAAGAGGTTCCATCTTAACTATAAGCAAATGGTAGGAAAGTCCAACATTACATCACCATCCAAAGCAATATCCCAATACTAATAATTGTATTTAGCAAAACTAAAAATGTAGAAGACAGAAAAATGCAAATAAAAATATCTTCTAGTTGAGTGACACACCACAGAAGCCTCAAATGAGGTAACCCTACATATCAACCAATAAAAAATAATAAGACAATAGAGCATCAACACTAAATCGATAACAATGTAGTGAATAATAACTTTGATCTCAAATCCTGATTATACAATATCACCCAATCCTAACCATGTAATGTTGAAAGGAATTTTGAATTGATGCTTGAATAAATAACAAATAATAAAATTTATATAGTAATTAGCGCAAGAGAAAAGAAAACAATATATATACATAAACGCCATATATCATATTATATGTATTTGACTGATCCTGCATGCCATGAACAACAAAAACGAGTTTAAAATTTTTCATGCCTTTACATGGGATTGTCAATTTCTTCAATAAAAAAAATTCTCATTGCTTGTTCTTGCACACCAAACTCGATTTTCATAAACCAAAGTTGTCCTAGCATTTGGCCTCTAATGTTTAGTTAGCTATTTGCACAAGTGACTCAAAAAATCTTTAAAAGGGAGAAACCTTATTTTGTTGGGAACTATGCTCGCAATTTAGTTTTCATAAACTTTCCCTAACTAGTGTTCTACCTAAAATAAAAAAAAAAGATAAAGGAAGAAAATGTTTTTCTTCCAAAAGTGAAATCAATGCAGGGAGAATATCAAAAGGCACGCAAAGCTTTTTTCTTTCTCTTATGGCATTCCAAGGAAAAGAAAAGCATAGGTTTTATACCTAGGTTAAGTGCTACCAACATTTGGTTTTATTGCACTCAAGTTCCTTTTCCTAATTAAACTATTTAATTCGGCCATGAATCAAAATTTGTTCCACGACTTTAACTCGATCTCATTTTAGTTCCATAGAATCACCTTTATGTATGTAAGCCATTAGGCCGCCAACATGTTGGCAATAAATATAAATTATTCAATTAAGAATATTTACATTCGTAGACAAAGAGCTACATCTAGCATTGCATCATGGCCACTTAAATACCACAAGATTCAATATGGTTTGACAAACTTTTTAGTGTACAATTTCTCAGTGTAATTCGATTTTTTCATTATACATCACAGAGGAAGCAAGAGCATGGCACGATATTTACTCTTAGCCCTTTCTACGTAAGTCCTATAGCTCCTATGTGTTATCTCCACAAATGTATTGCCTTTGTCCTAGGATTTTTGAGTCAATAAGTGTTAGAAACAAATAAGACACTTAGGGTGATGAATCCTCTTTTAACCACTTATTCACCTTCAGTGTACTTCATTTCATACCTAAATTCATCCTACCATTAGCATCCCTCTTCGTGGACTTGTTCAGGTGAAATCAAAGCTTAATAATCCATATATAAGATGACCTCATGTTGTCATAATGTGTTGAATATGAATCCAACACCTCAGACTTGGGACTATTAAATTTTTTTCCTTTTTTTTTTAGTATTGGGATAGGACTTAGTTGTCTGATCGAATTACTTGTTTGACTTTGCCCTAAATGGCCATTATAAAATGACCAATTAACTTTAAGTCAACACCAATCTCTTTTGTCTAGGTAAGGTTGGTCACTTATTGGAGTTTGTCATTTGAGAGTTATAAAACCCTTGAAAATGAACTTTGAAGTCCACTTAATAACCAGAGATTCCTACAAAAAGTGTTTGGGGGTTGATTACTCGCAAAGTGAGATGTATCCCCCTCACAATGCCCATAAATTGGTACCTATTAATTACATGTTAACTTAAATCTTAATTATAATTGATTTTAATTTCTCGATATTTAACTATAATCCCCATATTTCCAAAATTATTTGCTATTAATGCTATTCTTTTATTTCTAAGTAAATTAGGATTTCATATATTTTGAAAATCAAAATATTTTTTGCACTCTTTCAGAAAACCTAGAGAAATACAAGAGTTTTATTTTCTAAAAATTGGGAATTTTGATTTATTTGTTTAAAAAGGTTATTCCTTTGTTTAAAATAATCAAAGAGATGACTTCCATATACCGGAAGCAAATTTAACTCAGGCATATTGCTTTGGATTTTTGAAAAAGTATATATACTATAATCCACATATATTTGAAAATTGTAAAATGATTCTTTGATAATGGAGAATAATCTAAATGGACCTAAATGCATGGATATTATGAAATAATCCCTAAATCATGGAAAAATAATTTAATTGCATAAAGCTTTACGTAATAATTTCTAAATCATAGAAATAACTTAAATCTGTCTCAAGGTAGAAAATTGCATAAAGATCCTTAGATCATAGAAAATGATCTAAATGATCCCAACATATAGGAATTGTATGAAAGTCCCTAGATCATGAAAATTGACCTAGATGACCCTATCATACATAAAATTAAAAAAAAAAAGTCCCTAGATCATAAAAAATGACTTAAATGACCCTATCATACATAAAATTGCTTAAAAGTCTCTAGATCATAGAAAATAACCTAAATGGCCTTAATATACTTACCCCTAGATCATAAAAAATGACCTAAATGACCCTAACATGCTTAAAATGGCATAAACATTCCTAAGTCATAGAATAAAATGACTAAAATGACCATATAGTGCATGGAAATTACAAAATGATCCCTGTTAGTTTCTAACAATCTTAAATGCGCCCCTAAACATCACTTTTCACCAATGAACATGTAAGCATGCATCATACATGATTTCTACTCATAAAACATTTTATTAACATAAACATGTATGGATTTATGATGATACATTGAATATTGTTAAGAGCACAATATTTATGGAAAATGCATAGTAATATAAATCATTATCATAAAACATGAAAATGTCATGAAATGCATGTCATATTTGATTTTGAGCACAAAATACCTCATAAACACAACATTAATATACATGGTGATGATGTGATAATCATAATATTTTCATGAAAAATGCATGAACATGGAAATAATGATAATAAGGCGTGGCAAGGACATGAAACGCATGTACCACTCTTAAAATAAACTATGAGAAACAGGAATGGTCAAACCAAGGTTGAAACATAAGAAAAGCTATATAAAAATCACATAAAAACTAAGAAACTTAACATAAAACATTTGGTAAATGAACTTTTTTTTAATGGAAACTTGATTTTTTGTAGAAATTTAACAAAAAACATCAAAGAAAAACAAAACATAACAATTTGAGGTCATAGCTCAGGATTTGGCCATAAGTTGATTTTTATACCTTGGCACAAATCATTACTTAAGTGTGGCTTAGGATTATTAAACTCTAATCAAAAGGAAGAAAAGATGTAAAATAAGAGTCAAGGAAGAAAGAAAAAAATCTTTTGTAGAAACTTGAAGAAAACACACTCTCTTTCTTTTTGCTTTTTCTTTTTTTTTTGCTATCTTTTTTGCTTATGGTTTTTCTAAGCTAAAAACTCCAAAACCTCTGCTACAAACATCCGGGGGGTTTAAAACCTATCTTGGTTGATCACATCTTATCCTTGTGAACTTCTATTAACATTTTGACAACTCACTTAAGCTTTCTTTAAGCAATCTCTAAGCCTTAAGTGTTTTGATCAAAGGGGTTGAACCTTCTTATCAGGGCATGGTTTCAGTTGAGCTAAGTGGACACACTTAGTTACATTCCTCCAAAGAGAAACCCTTATTTAAAATGGTCATACCTTGGTTTTATGCAAAAAAAAAAAGGCTTTTAACTTTTACCAAAATAGTATATCCTTAAATTTTAACTAAACTAAATTTAAAATAGCAATAAGATTAAATGCCATTCGTTTCCTAGTATAATTAAAACCTTAACTTATCTATTCCAAGATCATTCAAGCTCTAATAGTGTAAGCTATGTAAGCAATCTTTAAGTTCATAAATCTTTTATTATGTGAAAATCTCAGTGAAAAACCCTTTATATGATTATGAAGTGATCTAAGGTCGTTGTAAAGGTGAAATGTAAGAAAAATTAGGTGAGAAATTTGTTCGTTCTAAAAAATGCTATGCGGTATCGATGGATTTGGGTTTGTATCAATATAATTGCTTCCCAGAACCCAAAAGCCTAGAAACCCTGACATTGTATTGAAACAAAGCACATTGTATCGATATAATATGCAATTTTATTGAAACAATATGCCCTATATCAAAAACAATATGCCCTATATCAACACAATTGTAACCTTTAGGTCTAAAATGATTAAAACCAAATGTTGTATCAAAATATTAATGAAATGTATTCATATATCTTCCTGAATTTCATAAAAATAAGATTTTTTTTTTTTACATTTTAAGGGTTTTCAATTGTTTAATTGAGTCCATAAACATGTCAAACCTTCCAATGAAGTCTCAGCAGGCTAAAAATTGATCAAGGAAAAGAGAAAGGTGCATTTCACCTTATGTCCTAACTTGCTTCGGACAAAATCATGAATCTACAGGTCTGACAAGTCTAAGAATCACTTACACTACTAATGTATGAGAATATTTCCATAGACAATTAAATGGAAGACTAAATGGAACTTTCATAATGCATCACATTCATTGAACTTGTTACCATAATAAGCACCTATATGTTATCTCCAAGTATCACTATACTTTAACTCATGAGATCAATTGCACGCATCATATCTGAGGAAGCTTAACATATACCATTCTTTGTGCATCATCAATGCCCTGTTTTGACAACATGATGACCAAGAACATTTTTAGAAACACAGCTTTGATACATAAGGATCTCACAATTTTAACCCTGTACAATTTCTTTGCAAGGCCAATGTGTTTCATAGGTCTATCTTAATAAGTGATTGATAACAATTAGCATGAAACTTATGGATAAAGAATTACCTTATTTTCATTAAATAAAATATAACATATGTTACATGAAATAACTAAAAGTTAGCACGTTACAAGTAAATTCGATTGGCTTGTAGTGTTACACTAACAAATGTCATATGGCACTCATCCCATACTTTATCAAGTCCATGATCCTTATCAAATACATCCCATCAACTCCAAGCATAGGAAAAGGGCTCCCCCGGGATATAAATAGTTCAACTATAGTTTCTTCACACCAAGAATAAAATTATATATTTTCTATCACAATATAATTTCCTTACAAAAGTCATACCAAAATACCAATCTCCTTAAAATGATACCAAAAACATAATCTCGATGAAATAAATGTCAACAGAGGAAAAAAAACTAAAAGCAAAAAATTAAAAAAAAAACTTTATTGCCAGATTAAACATCTCAATGACAATCCTGACTTCAGTTTATAACAATAACTATAAAATAAGCTTATTCAACAAAAAACATGCAAACATAGCAAATATACATGAAATTCAAGTGTCATAACATGCCCAAGATGCGAATCTTGGCAGTTGAAATATCATCTAGTTTAGAATGGAGTTCAGCCATAGAAATAAATTGCTCATTTGACTTTCTCATAAAGCTATTACAAAATAATTGGGAAATCGCAGTCATTATCGATCTTTTTGGGCTAGGTGTGATTGGATACATATTAAAACTGAACCCTTTAAGAAGTTTTAAAATTCTTTTCATAATTGATTTTAAGGTTTACATTTTAAATCTAGAGAAAGAATTGGGTTCAAGAGTCCATTATATATAAGGAAATACTAGCACCTTATAATGCCCAAAAATTAGTGTCACCGAGTTCGATGTTATCCTGAGTTCAAACTTCTTACTTTTAAATTTTAGTGTTGAACCATAAACCACTAAAAATGTTATATAAATTTTATAAAATGAATAACTTGGCAACCTATGATCTAAAATTTTCTATGCCCTCCAAAGCTTGGTGGAATGTAGAATTTTTGCATTTCAAAATATTTTTCAAATTAACCTTTGAAAAAGGTATTTTTGAAATTCAAAGAAATCCTAAAATCTTTCCCAATAGAATGGCAAAAGACTTAAAAAGATCGTAACCCAGAAGTATTGCTTTAATTTTAAGAAAAATCGATAATTAAACTTTTATGCATGCTTCTCTGTCATTTTAAGTTGACCATATAAGTGAAAATAATAAATTAGACTGATTCGAAATATATCTCATAACACGCCTCGAGTACTTAAAAAATGTAACTAGGTAATGGTTAGAGACAAGTTTAGATTTAAATTACAGTTAAGGCATAAAATTTTGAAAAAAAATTAAACAAAGTTTGAAAAATTCAGAAAATATTATTTTTGAAGAAATTTTCAAAAGAAAGGTTACAAAAAGAAAATAATTAGGAATTAGTTGCAAATTAATTACTTTTTGAAAAACAAGTAATTTTTCTAAAATCTTTTAGGAAAGGTAAAAGGGAATGAAATTGTGATAAAAAAGAATTTAAAACAAACTTAAATTGATTTTTTCAATAAAATGCAAGCCTTGTGACGAGCCTCTAGAAACCTATGACTTAGCATTCATATGACTTTTGGCTACATTAAAATGATACAAAAGACATCTCTTTTGAGATATTCCAATACCTCAAAAGCTGTCAGTATGAAATTTATGAATGATGCCTTTACCTAGTAACAGGGGACATCTTGTACCTATAATGCTTTCTTAATTATTTTTCTACTCAAACAAACTTTAAAAGTTATGAGTGGACACTTTTTGAAAGGTAATGTGATAAAGTTTCAACTGAAAATAATGTAAAATACCCATAAAATCATTTGAAATGTGAAAATATTTTTGCAATCAGGTCTAGTTGTGGGATACAAAGGGTCTATTCTGCAAACAAACAAAAATTAGTTACCCAATTAAACGAACTCAGAATCAGGCATACAATACACTATCTATAAGTAGAAATTAAGACATTACTTATCCTGGATGATTGGTGCCGAGAGTCCATATAGAAAGTGAAAAAATAATTCATTACTTATTCAAACGAACTAGGAATCAGGTATATGATAAGTTGTTGAAAAGGTAACTCAATGTAGTTTATCCTAAAAATAGCCTAAATTTCCTATAAAACCATTTAATGGTGAAAACATTAATGCAACATATTTTGGTCGTGCATTGGGAATAATGAAAAAAAAGCTTTGGTTTTGAGCAAAGTAGTGTCCTATTGGGAGCTTTCATAGTCCATTTCAAACATTCAAATGTCTTTAGGTAAGGCCATTAGGATGAACAAAATGACAAAAGGAAAGAATCACAAATGAGGCCAAAGCATGGCCTAAAATTTATGGCCAAGGGCTATGAAAATAAACCTAACTCATGGGTGAAACATATGAATGCTTCATTTTCCACTACTTCATGTCTTCCTCCTTTGAAGACTTTATTTGAACCTTCATGAGGCATTCAAATGCCTTCTTGCTAAGGCTATGGACAAAACCTAAATAGTAGCAAATCCTACCTAGATAATTCGCTAATCACAACACTTCAAGGTTCATGAATAAGACTTTAGATATTTAAACATAAAATCAATTTCTAAGAAAGTTTTGAAATTATTTATTGTGGCCTTAACACAGAACTTACCTAAGCTCAAAGGGACTTAATTTCCCTAATATTAAAGAGTGAAATCATAACAAAGAAAAGGCTAAGGTTAACTCATTGATTGAGCCACCCCAACCTATCTTTAGGGGATCTTTTAGAAAAAAAGATTTCTTTCTTTTTAAAAAAAGTGAACACACATTTAATCAAATATATGCTAAACTCACTTAACATTAGTGACAAACAAAAGAAATCACAAGATCAAGCATAAGATTCATCATAGTTGCATCTTACCTTAAAAGATCTATGCCCATATTTCAACAAACACATGTTAATCTCCCTTAACATCAATAATAAACAAAAGAAATTACAAGATCATTCATTATAACTGAAACTCCTTGAGGGATCTAAACTCAAATTTCAACATATATAGGCTTGTAGATTAAATCATGCAACACATTATGAGATCATGAAATGAATACAGGAGATTATTATCATGAACTTGGACAAAACTTACAAGAGCTCACTATGGCTGAACTTTGCAGAGATCATAATCAACATGGCCAAATGCAATTCTTTGGAGATCTAAGCTTGGTCGAATATAATTCTTAAGATATCTAAACTTGAATAACATATCAAACAAATTACAAAGCAAATCAAGTAGCAGATAATGTGAGATCCTAAATAAAGTGCACTAAATCTTAAATAACACTCTAGTTGAATCATTCAAGGAAGATTAAGATCAAGTTGCAACATAAATTAAGCAAGAAATCAAGATCAAATATCAAATTACTAGGGAAAAGAGTAAAAAAATTATACCTTCCAAGTTTTCTAGCAAAATCTCTCCAAGAATTTTCTTTTTTTTCCTTTTAGAAAAAACATGCTCTTAAAATGTGTTTGGAAAAAAATGAAAGACCCCTCAATATGGCACCACCTTCCTCTATTTTTAAAGTTTTTAGTTGCCATTTTTCTCCTACTCGCCCACATGTAGTTCTAAGGATTTCTCATTAACCACCCAACTACCATTAACAACTTCTAACTATCTTTAAAAACCTTAACCACCCACTTATGTAAGGTCATAATGGTCTTTCACTTAAAAAAGAAATTACATGTGTGACCTTAGGTAAACATCACATTATATTCTACTATGATGAAATTATGACCAAACTTGTATGCTTATTTTTTCTAATCCAATTAGTTCTAATGTTCTTATTCAAAAATCCAACTGGATATTATTCCTTGTATCTAAAATTACCTTAACAATGGTTTTTTGAAAAATAAGGATTTTTCTATCTCAAATCCATCGATTTAAGTTCTTGAAAATTTATTTTCTAAGATTTCTTCATGGACCAAACTTCATTGCACTTCCTTGACCTTTGTTTCATGCTTAATTTCATAATAGTGCAATCAATTTTTTGAATTCTAAGTTATCAAACTCCATAAATTTAAAAGTCAACCTTTCATCCCATATGTTGACTTTTGACTTTACCTTTAGTTAATTTTTTACTTTTGTTGACTTCTACGTTTGACTTTCAAATCGGGCCTCTGTTGACTCTCAATGTTTTCCATAACCATTCCCATCTTCTTTGAAAGACATGAACAAGCCAACTTTACTCCATTCAGTTTGTTGTGGCTTGGGTCTCAATTTTAAATCTTGGCACTTTTCTTTTAAATTGTCTGATTAAGCTCAAAACTTGTTTTTCCAATGAATTTATACCTTTTAAGACCTAGGCTAGTCCTTGTGATCATCAATGCATTATCTAAAAGGATCTATGCTAAGAAATACTAACTAACTTATAAGACCTGAAAAGTTAATTAGGGGGCCTAGACAAAATTAGGTGTCTATATCAGAAACCAATATTCCAATAAGATTTGTTATCTCCTTCAAATATCTACCCTGCTTTTTATAGTAGCATTGATAAAAAGATTTTAGCCAGGCAATCCATAAATCTATTCATATCCCCTCAATGAATCTCCTTAAGATTAACATTTAATGCAAAGAAATCTTGACTAAAAAACCACCCTAGTAAAAGATAAACCCAAGAGCTTTAACATAAGAGCATTAAAAATAGATACTCAAAATGAACAAATAGTACAAACACCTAAGCCTAATTGAAAAACATTATAGACACCCAATTTGTCTGACCCAACATCCAAGGCATTAGAGGTCATCATCTAAGATATCATTGGAGGCATTCAGAAGAGTGTAGATTAATTCTCTATTAGTTTTGAGTAAGGTAAGGTGTTCAAGGAGTCAAAGGTATGAAAAATCCACATTTTCATATACAAGCATTGATACATAGGCCTTTTATGTCGATTCAGGACCCTACATCATCAAAGTTTCAAAATTTTGCTATTTCTATTGACACGGGAAGGTATTATATCAATACTTGGGGTGCTGTGTCGATAATGGACCAATAGTATCAATACAAGCTTATATTGCAGCTAAAATCATGATATTTGGCCAATGAGTATCGATATAGGAGTAATGGTATCGATACAACATGCTTTCTATCAATAACATGTTCATAGAATCAATACATTCTAGGTTTTTTGCCTAAATATATTGATATAAAACTCATTGTATCGATATTCAAGGCAATTTTTACCTGACTCAAGCCATTTTCATCCCTCATTCTTTTGCATCATAACTCAAACTTGGTCATGACTTTGGTCTCAAAAATCATTCAATATCAAACAAAATTTCATACAAATCATGTGGATTTCATTTTTGTACCTTAAACATTGATTGACATATTTTGGAGAGCTCCCAATAAAGCTTGGCATTGAGGCATTTCATGTGCAAATCTGATTTAATGAAGGGCAAAGGTGAGATTACTCACTTGATCAACCCATGCATGGCTTTTTTTGTCTCCAAGAATCAAGATTAACTAATGAAATGTTGAAAGCACACCTTTGAGTACCATGACTCATCAAATGGTACATGCTAAATGCCTCAAATGCCCCATTTGTTAGGTTATTTTGATGGCTAAAAATTGGTCCTATATAATCTAGTTTTTCATGCTCAGCAAAAAAAAGTATACAACACATTTTATTCAGCCTTTAAAAACTCCCTCATTCAGTATTCCCGTAGCCTCCCCTTTACCCCTCTTAAACCCTTCTAAAACCTCTCATTTCCTTCATCCTCACCTCTCAAACTCCCTTCCAATGATACTGTAACCAAAAGCTTCATCTTTTCATCCTTTTCTTGCTAATTAATAGCAAAGAGATATATAAAACTAAGCTCAAAGCTAGACTTGTTTTTATTAAGGCAAGGCTAAGGTTTAAAGCTTTTTGGTATATTTTTCAACCCTTCTCTATTTTTTTTTTGTTTTTCATTATTTGCATCATCTTAGTGAGCCATTCATGTTGTCATGACCTTACTAGGACTTCCATGCTTTACTAAGGGCTTGGTTCTAGTAGTTCTAGGATTTTAGTGATGTTTTTGATGCCTTGACAATACTTGGATAATAAAAAGTACCATGTTTGAGTTTGCCATCGAAACAGCCCCTATTTATGCATTGTTACTACATTTCATTTATTTTCACATGCTCATTTGATGTTTGCATGTTCATCTTAGTATGCTATGAGTATGACTATGCATTTTGATGCATTTTTAACATGTTTGGATTGATTAAATGTGAGATACCTTGCTGTTTTAGATGTTTGCTCATGTTTGATGCTTCTACTATATTTACTTTATCACAGTTTTGTTAAAATATCTACGTGATGCTTGCAAAAAAATTTGTTTTTAAAAAACTCCCAAGTTTATGTTACCTTCAATAGATAGAGATTAACCCAGATTTAATGTTTTCATTAACTGGTCCTCCAATCTTATGGATAAAACAAGCTTCTTATGTCTAGATTCATGGTAAAATAAGGTTAAAGTTTTTTTATTTTCAAAAGAAAATATTTCTTTTACTTGTCCTAAAGGCTTTGTGCCTTGATCTTGAGGTCTAATACCTTTTGCTAGTGACTTGGTTAATGGGCCGTTCCATCCTCCAAACTACTCTGAGATTGTGTGAATGAGCTTGTTTATCCATTGTCACTAACCCTCCTCATCTTGGATATTGGGGTGTCTGTAATATGAGCCTAGTTCTAGGAAACTTGAAAAACTTTAAAATCCTTATTTTGCCCTGGCAGTGCTGTAGCCATGACTTGAAAAATCATTTCGACCTTTAAATAATTTTTCTTAAATCTTTAATATTTTTACCCTAAGGTATGATGTTATCCCTTGTTTTCCATTTTAAGTAAAATTAATTGAATTTGTTCGAATCACCTTTGTTAGGCATTCAAATACCATGAAGCAAATTCGATTAACTCTCCCTATGGAGCACTTGTCACAGCATGAGTCCTACTAGGCTCATATTAAGGCCCAAAGAATTTTAAAATCTTGTCATTTATTTCAAATTACCGATTTTAAGTTAAAACCCATATTTTTACCAAAAATACTCCATTTTTCGTCGATTACTTAAGTTTTCATCTTTGGGGATGCTCCAACCCTATTTTTCTAAGGGATACTCTAACCCTACTTTTCAAGCTTCACTCAAAGATTAAAATTTTCTCTCTCCTAGTCATCCTCGAGTCTTTTAATTAGAATCTTTTTTTTTACACCTCAAGCGACCATCGAGTCCAAACGTATATCAAAATTGTCATTCCAATTATTTCTCAATAATCAAAGATAATTAAGAGACATATTTTGTCCGTTCTTTTTTTTTATGCTTTTGATGTGCTTATTTTATGCTATATTCATTATTCTTTTTCATTGTACTAAAACATTTCCTTTTTACGGTGTCTATTTCACATTAATATTTCTAAATTGTTTTCAAAAATTACAAGGTAATGTTCTATGTTGGTATCTCTCCAGTATTTGATATAGAATATCCAACTTTCAAAATTAATCCAAAGATCATTTTTAGTTAAAAAAATATCTATGTTCCCCAACATCTCCAAGGCACATATGAGATTTAAATTTTCTTTAAAACCCATATTTACTATTTCATACAAATTCATAAATAAAAGGGGATTATATTAAAAATAATGGCAAGTCAAAATTGAGAAGATTGAAACCAATGTAAGACATAGCTAGAAAGTACTGATTTCTAGCATCCCAAAACCAATCAGCAAATCTCTGGACCATGTAGACCATGAAATTGATGTTTCAAGTTTTGTAACCCGAAATGCTGGTCTCAATAGGCATCCGATCACGCTTAGCCCAAAGTGATTAGTGGTGACTCCAAGTCTTTGGGCACTTTATGGTGGCCACCAAGATTAATTGAGGAGCAATTTGTCTGATGGTCTTCCCCTCCTATTTTCACCTCATTATGTCTAATCCAAATCCCAATCAAAGGATACCCCAAAGGCACCCACATACTTTTTAAATCGTGCACGTCACCATCCAGGCAATCCAGGTTATGTCATAGGGGCACACTGTGACAAATATAAAAAAATTCATAAAAAATAGCAGGGCTAAAACAAAAATGTATACTGACATAATTTTTCCTCAATTTTGAATGCTATGAAAAGGAAGCAAAACCACCCTAGAAGAACCAATATCATCCGAGATGAACACTGGTCTTTGCCAAGACGATGCCATTCTCTCTTATTGACCCAATGCTGGATATAGCATTTTGATTGATATTTTACCCAAGAGAACATGCGAGGCTTATATGGAAGGCTCCAAGAAAAGCTTTGTGATTTTTCTTTGAACTACTTGTAAATGTTACAGAATTATGTAAATTGAGATACATGTGAACTAGACATGTTTCAAAGGTGACTATAGTTGAGCGGCTCAAGTTCCTTAGAAAGAGTTCAAAAAGGGCCCTAGTCTTCACCAATAACTTTTCCATTGAATTAAGGACCAAATAAAATTGCATATAAAATTGCTCGTATTAAAAATTTTAAAGGAAACCAAGAGTAAGTTGACTCATCCTATACTTTCAAAGGTATATATACTTTGAAATTCACTTCTAAAAACAGTCAAAAGCTTGGATAAAAAAATCAAATTATTCAAAAAACTCCCTATAAATAAAAGAGAATTACTAAATCAAATTAAAATCAATTACTTGGAGTTGTTTTTAATGGAAAAAATCCTTACTACAAAAAAACAAGATAAAGCAACTACATAGAATAAACAATCGTAGGCAGTTGCAAGTGACAATCAAACAATGCCATGAGGGGAAATAGTTGTTTAATAGTTTTTTTTTTTTCCTTTACTAATTGTCATATTCTATCGACGAAGTTATTTGGCTAATCGATAAGCAACAATTTCCACTTCTAAATGGCTAATTGATAAGCGTATGATCCGAATCTCACTTTTCTAATATTTTTAAAAGAGAAGATGTCTTTACAATTCCATTCCAAGGAGACAAGTTTGATTATCTACAAGCATTAAAAGTATGAAAATGGAATACAGTAAGTAATCAACTTGAAAAATAGTCATTAAATTCCATGTTTGTAAAAAGGATTTTCCTAGCATAGCAAAATTCAATAGGAAACAACGTTTAAAACCATAAAATTCAATATTGCTGTTGTAGGAAAACTTTCTTCTAAACATGGAATTTAACGACTATTTTTCAAGTTTATTACACTTGTAGATTCCTTTTTCATATTTTAATGTTTGTTGATAAATGGACTTGTCGTTGGAATAGGATTGTAAGGGCATCTTATCTTTTAAAACTATTAGAAAGTGAAAGTTGGGTTATGGGCTTATGAATTAACCATCCGGAAGTATAAATTATTGCTCTCTAACTGAATGGTTGTGTCATCCTGCCATTCAACTTCGATGATAGAATGATACATGCCTAATCTCTTAAGCTAGTTAGTTTCAATATATGGATGTAATGGGTGGCTATGTTTGCCATAGATTAGTATACCACCATATCGTGCAATTGTAAATTCTAGGGGTAATTGAGTATTTTCCTTCTGTCAGTTATGTTATGGCTCATATTAAATACTTGTGTATGCCTGCAGTTACAGGATCATGGAAAGAAAAATGGAATGAAATTAAAATCTTCTCTCCCTCTTGTCTCTTTGGACTTTCTCTTCTTCTCTTCTTCTATCTTCTTCAATCTCTAATTCTTTCCTGTTGCTTCTTTTTTGTTATTTCTATTAGTTTTTCAATCAAGAATAGTTTGGATCATGTCATAGAATATGAAAATTAGCCAAGAAAAAAAAATACTATCAAACAACTCTAAGCATTTTTGGTTAATTCTCAACATTTTGTTCTAAATGTCCCATTGATTTTTGTAACAAGTTTTTCCAATATTTTGGCTCCAAAAAATAATTTAATTTAAGGCCAGGCCTTAAGGATTTAATTTCAAACGGAATGTGGTTCATTGACCAATTTAATTAATTTATTTGAGTCATTTTTCATTTAATTACATTTGGGTGAATTTGTCACTTAAATTCCAAAAGTCCCCTTTAGCAAAGACGATATATTTCTGGTGGCAATTTTATGTCAGAAGTGGGTTTAGGCTAGGGCATCGTGCTCATCAAAAATGGCATTTTTTTTTTCAATTAAATGGAACTTGTAAAGGTTAGCCAATAGGAGTTGAACAAATTTAACCTGTGGCCAATCAAAATTGATAAGCACATCACCAAGGAATTATTGCCTTGGTGACTCACCAAAATGAAGTGCAAAAGGCCCTTAAAATTGCTTATGATTGGCTGGCTAACCCTCTAGTATAAATGGCGAGATTTCATTTTGCTAACGGCAATAGATGACATTAGAATTAAAAAGAAAAGAGAAAATGTCGCATAAAAGAAAAGAAAAAGAAAGAGCAGCCAAGAGAGGAGAGAAAGAAAAGCAACAGCACATGGAGAAATGACAAGAAAAGCTTAAAAAGAAGGCTTAGGAAGGTAAATTTATATCCTTTAAAGATTAAGCTATTTTTTCATTTTATTATTTTTTGAGATGTTTTGATCACAAGTTCATGAGATGATGTGTTTTATGTCATAAAAATATGTTCATCTTTGCACTTATTTTAAATATTGGTGATGACCTTTGCTATAGTTCATGATCTAATTCCCTGATGTGCTTGATTTTCATGCCATGCTCTTGCCATGTCCCATGCTTACCTTGTGTTTTATGGTTTATTCGTGATATTTTCTATGCTATGTCGGTGATATGCTTGATAAAATGCCATTATATATGTGTTTGATCATGCTTTGATGTTTGATGCCATGTGTATACATTTTATTCATAAAGTGTTTGTTTAAATGTGTCTTGTCTATGTGCCAAAATTTATTGCTATGATTAATCCAAAAGAATGGACTAATTATGGTCTATGATTTTAACTGTTTGATGCCATCAAAGTTGAGACGTATTAAGCATTTTAATGTTTGGATTCGCGGCTGAAAAAAGCTAAATACGTTCTTTTTTGTGAGCCCTAAAAGTGGTTTTCAATCTATTTTGATCAAATGCCTTGATGTGGAGCCTTGTGTTGTTGTAGTTAAATGGCATGGCCGAACGGGTCATTCTAAAGCACCACTAATCCTGAATGCTGAGAATGGAAGGACCTTGAACCCACTGCCATGGACTCTTAGAATTGAATATCCGTATGTTTAAAGTCCAATTTGAGTCTAGGAAAATAAAAAATTGAACATTCTCATGTTCAAAGCCCAATATGAGTCTAAGAAAATTGAAAATCGTTAAGTTCTCTGGTTTAGTTACTGGCAACAGCATAACCTGAATTGAAAATTCTGTTCAAATCCAAAATGATTTTTTGATTTTTTATAAGATTTTTATTTTAAGCAAAATTGAATTATCTTTCCATTATCTTTCATTTTTCTCGTTTTGAACTCGGATCAAGGAGTTGCAATTTTTCGATCGTTCACTATCTGGGACTTTTAAGCCTGTTGATCAATGCTTAATATGAACCATTTTTTACTCCATGAAGAGTTTTTCGTGATATTTTAAATATTTTTCCCTTAAAATAAATCAAATTCCATTTCCTGTGGTATATCTTCTATAACTTTCTTAGTCCAAAATAGTTTTGGGCAATTTTTCAAAGTTCGTTGCTCTAATTCCTTTGCATATGCTAGTAGTGCTGCACCGAGTCTAATTTTAAAAAATATTTCTCTTAGAATGCAATTTTTTAAGAATTCCTTTATTATTTTTAAATTAAACCTCATTAAGTTACCTTTCCAAAGTTTAAAGATTGGATGAACCCAAATTAAAATCAAGAAGCTCGATAGCGCAATATTATCCCCTATTTTATCACTTAGTCAAATTAGTAATCACCTTATGTTAACTCTTTTGAGGCATTTAAATGCCTCAGAATGAGCTCTATTAGCACCTAAGTAGGATCACAAGCATTGCATAAGTCCTATTTGGCTTGTGTCAAGGCCTTATCATTTTCGATAAAAATTAAATTCGAATTCTTTTTTAACTGTTCCTTTATTTTGAATCAAAATTCACCATTTTTATCAAAAATATCTTATTTTCAAAACCTATAGAATTTTTTATCAAAGTTTTTCAACCTCATTTTTTCAAAATCTCTCTAAAAATCAATATTTTCTCTCTTTTCTCTAATTTTTGAATTTACCCTTGGTTTTCACACCATAATCACCACACAAGTCCAAGCTCATCTCAAGTTGTTAATTGGTTATTCCTAGATAACGGACGACAAACAAGAGATTCATTCCCAATCGACCTTAATTTCTATGCTTTATTTTCTTTATTTTCATGAAATATTTACTATAATTTTCTTTATACACTAACATGTTTTCTGATGATGGTGTATTAATGATTTTCCATTTAAGAAATTTTCAAAAAATCATTGACGTAATGTTTTGAGTGAAGGCCTTGGGTGCCTAATCCGAAACACCTTTCCAAAATCAAATCCAAAAATTATTTTAGGGAAAACTTTATGTTTCACCTCTTTCCTAAGGAGCATAGTGAAATTCAAATTTATAAAAAAATTAAGGTTTATTATTTCAAAATTTTCATCTTAGCAACAAGAATGGATTATACAAAAAATTACATTTATAATCACAAAAACTGAAACTAAGATAATCTATGGCTAAATGGTACCGATTTAAGGTGTTGCGGGGGTAGTAATCTTTTTTTACAGGTAACAGACTCCCGAGTCCAATTACTGAACTCCGATTTATATGGACCTCAAAATCAATCCTTGGAGTTTCATAACTTGAAGGAACTAATTTTAGTAGGTATCTAGTGATGCCTAGCCCAAATGATCGGTGGTGACTAATTTCTCAGCTACTTCAAGGGAGACGTATGATCTTCCCCTACCCTGATATGAGAAATACTTCTTTCTCCCCTATCATGCCAATCTAAAAAATATTTTTAAGTCATACGTATACCCATAGCCATAATGGCTACCAAATAAGGGTACGTTATGACAACTCTAAACAAAAGCTATTAAGAAACAATGAACACATTGAGATCATAGCTCAAGCTTTACACATAAATTTGGTTGTAACACCTTTAGCATAAGCACATCACCTAGGCCATAAATTAGGATCATCAAGCGTACATAAAAGGACGAGAGTATGCAAAAATAAAGCTAGAACTAAATTATAAAAAAAAACCACATTGAAACAAGTTTGAAAAGACTTTCTCTCGCTCTTTCTTTTTCATGTTTTTCTTTTTTTTTTTCTCTTTTCTCTTTTCCTTTTCTTTTCTATTCTTTCATCTGAAAAATCACTCTCCTTCTTTGTTTGGACATCAAAAAAGGTATTAAAACCCTTTTAGTTGATACTCATCCTTCCTTATGCATTCATCATCTCTTCCATGTTTTCCTTGCATTGCTTCTTGCAAGCAAGCTCTGTAAGACCCCTAGGTGCTCTAATCAATGGCTGCCATCTCCCAAATAGGCTATAGAGAGAGCTTGTTCTATGGAAAAATCCTCAATGCATGCCTAAAAATGATAGCCTCCCTAAAGATTGAAATATTTTCAACCCATGCATGAAAGCTCTTTTAACTTAAACTTAAAATAACTTCTCATAACATTTCAACCAAGCTAAATTCCATTAGTTTAAAAAACTAATCAAAAGTTCCCTTGGCTCCCCAAAAGTTGGAAAACTTACTCTAGTTGGAAAGAAACTTACTCTAGTTGGAAAGATCAAGATAAAATCTTAAGGGTTATCAAAGAGAAAATATTTAAAAGCCCTCACTTATTTTAATTTGAAGTAAAAAGATTAAAAAAGGTTCTCATGATTAAGAAGTAACCTTAAATCATTTAGGATAAATAAGGATGCAAAATGCTAGCAAAACATGGCTGCCCAACCTCTCGAGCCTTATTTTTGGCAATGAAGTATGATACATAGACTAATGAATCAATACCTATTGCTAATGTAATTCAGCTTTTTTCAAATTTTATCGATACTTTAGCTTTACAAAAATTGAAAGTTGATCAAATGCTCAATGTATCGATATATATAGTTATGTATCAATACATTGCCTTTAACCTTTGAAAGCTAATGTATCAATACATATAGGTTATGTATCGATGCATGCACGTACTTTGTATGAAAAATGTCCTCTTTTAGCTTCCTAACCAATTTCTTTCTTCAATTTGGCCCTCTGGGCACCCTGAAGCTATCAATTTGACCTTCAAGCACCAAAATTTGGTCGGGATGAGAGAGAGAAATTTGGCCCTCCGTGCATTCTTATTATAGGTCTTAGGTTGGGCACAACTGGTTTGAAGGGGTCTGGACAAAATTAAGTGTTTACAAAGTTTTTCATTAAATGTTAACCTTTTAAGGTTATAGTATGATTGAGACTTGAATTAAAAATCTTGATCCTTGAAATAAATTTAATTTTGCTATTCCTGATATTGAAACTTTAAATTTCTAGTGTCTACAATCTATAAGACAAATCATTATTGAATTTTGCAATCCTAATCTAGTTAGAGGTTTGGCAACAAATTGTGCTAATCTTACATATAAATATGTAAATTCCTTTCTTATATGATCTTTAAGCGTTATGTTTGATAAAATTGAAAACTATTGTCGTCTTCAAATACTAGAATAGTATTTTCTACTGTACTTATTATATAATGTGTTTTTAATATAAAGCTTCCTATCTTATAAACTATTTTTTTTAACTCATTCAATGCATAGGATATTTTAATTCTATTTATAATTTAAAGTTGTTTTACTTTTATTTCATACTAGTTTTCATATTATATTAAAGAAAAGAATACACATATGTACTTTTTAAATATTACGAATAATAATGCACTAAAACATGTCAAGTTACAAGTATTGCTATATTAATATTAAGATAATATTGCTCAAATCAATTACATGTAGAGGTGGTAATTAAGCGGGTTCAGGACGAGTCATTTTTTGTTTGGGTTTTTTTAGGTTCAGGCTGATCAGGTTCGGGCTGATCGAGTTCGGGTCTATTTTGGTTTGGGCCAAATTTGAGTTCAGGTCCATTCAGGTTTGGGCCTATTCGGGTTTGGGTTCAGGTCAAGTTTGGGTTTGAGTATGTTTTATATTATTTTTTTATTTTATGTTAAATGTAATCATTTTTACGTAATTTTGCATTCTAAGCCTGGGCTAAATTTGGCCCGGCCAAGCCTAAAAAAATCTTACTTCGGTTCTATGGGCCTAGCCACAATCCAAAAAAATTTTGAATTCTAAGCTCAGAGCTGAATTCGGCCTAGCCGACCCATTTAAGTACAAATCATTGTTCATAATATTAAAAAGTTATTTTTATATTAATATTTACATATTTTATACTTAAATTTAAATAAATATATTATTTTATTTAAAAAATATATTATTTTAGGTCAAGCATGCTTGAAAAATCTAAGACCTGCATCTGATCGTGTCGGGTCTATTATATTGGGCAGGCTATCTGGCCCATGGATAGGTTTAATTGCTAGTCTAACATGTAATTTTTTTATTTTTGATATAATATTATCTATTATGGCTTTCATATTTTTTAATTTATCTTATTACTTTATTATATTATTATCATACTCTAATTATCATACTTGAAATAACAATAATAATAATAATGATATTCAAAGAAGTGTTTAAAAGTTTACTACTAACATGTATAAACTCTCAATATTTAATAAGTTTAACTAATTAAATTTTTTTTAAAAAAAGTGATAAATGGATGATATACTTTATTAACGATACTTTAAAGCTCGTGATATGATTTACTTTTTGATAAGTTATTATTTTATCATATGTATACATGCTCAAGGATCGGACTACCTACTCTGCCCAAATGGGCCTGGGCTCGGGTTCTCATATTTTTGTTTCAGACTAGCCCGATCTGACTTGGAACAGTGATTTTAAATTAACATAACATATATTTTATTTTAATTTAATTATAAAATATATAAATATTAATAAAAAATATTCTTTAATGTGATGAACAA
>JBBYHM010000016.1:3970094-3999838 GCA_038381775.1 Adansonia rubrostipa | reverse complement strand
TGTATTCCTAACTGCAAAATAGATTTTCGTACATGAGAAATCTTTAACTTCCCAATAAATCTTTATAAAAGGGAGTGGAGAGCCCTATGTTCTTAGGAGAATTAGGCAAAGGTATAAGGTGTGTGTGTGTGTCTGTGAGAGAGAGAGAGAGAGAGAGATATGGAGTGGAGGTCATGTTATTGGGACATGGCTTTTGTGCCATTAAGCTTTGCGATGACCATAGCTTATCATTGGTGTCTATGGCACAAGGTTCGGACTCAGCCCTTTTCTACTATCATCGGAATCAATGCCAGCGGACGGCGCTTCTGGGTCTCCGCCATGATGAAGGTATATTACCTCTCTCCAACAAACGCCTGCTTCCATACTTATCTTCTTAGACTCTTTTTGGCACATCAATAGAAAATAACCATTGTAACATAATATTATAATCATTATTTTATGATTTTAATTTTTTATTATTGAACGTATATTGATATTTATCGTAATTGATCATAATAACATTCAATACATTCGTAACTGTAATAAACGCAGTATGATCGAAAAACATATTTACAAAAATAATTTAAATTCCTAATCTTATATCTAATTATAAAAGTACACCTCAATAGGATAAAGTTTTTTTAATTGATGTGCAAATAAAAACAGTAATTCTATATTAAAATTAATCAAACTCACTAAGTGAAAAAAAATATATTTTATAAAAAGTAATGGTGATTTTTTAATATATATGTATAAAACATATGTAATTGTAATTATATTCGATATTTGATTAAGTTAATGTTATTTAACTCATGACATTAACTCAATAAAAGATTTAAATAATGAATAAATTCACATCATGTGAACTTCTTAAACTTCCTACCTTTTTTCCCGAAGAACATACTTAATTTAGCATTATAAAATAGTTGGGGTAAGCAAGGCAGCAACTTGAAATTTTTTTAGTTTCTTTACTCAAACTCAAATCAAGTCGACGTAGAAGCTTAATTTACATTAAAAATATTGTAAAAAATAAATTTTTTTATATTTACATATTTTAATTAAATTTAAATATATTTTTTATTATCAAATATTAATTTAGATTAGATTAAAAAATGTATGATAAGATTGTATGTACGCTTTCTTTTATGCGAGAATCCTTTTAACTTTATTTGAAAAATTAAAGAAAACTTGTGCACATGGAAAGAATAATAACATCATCTCTCCTTTTAACTACTTTACAATGTAAAGTGTTTAACACTACATAATTAAAATATAAAATCCAACATTAATTTTGTTTATATATTATTATTATTATTATTATTATTATTATTGATTGGATATTATTATTATTATTATTATTATTATTATTATTATTATGGCCTACGACATTCATAACCTATACATGTAGATTAAAATAATCTCTTTAGATGTTACTGTAGCAGAGAGCAAGGGATGGGACGCAGCTGTCCTTTTTGCTTTTTGCGTTTCATTGGAGAATAGGAGAATTACAAAATAGGTTTTCATTTAAAAATATTTTATAATCATTTTAATAAACAATAAGTAATAAGGAAATAAAGACTTTTTTTTTTTAACTTTTGTGATGAACGATAATAGACAATAAAAAATTAGATATTTGACACTAATTAGTCTCTTTTTATAAATTTAGATATTAGATTTATTATTTAAAGTAAATTTGAAACGAATTTGATGATGAATATTTGGCTATCGATTGTACAAATCTCTTTTGATTTTAGTTTAAATTATTTTGAATATCTAAATTTATTATCTAATCCATTTTATTCATAGAATTTAGGTATTTAAATTCGATATCTATTGACATATTTAATAATTATTTAATTTTATATTTACATTTTAAAAATGATTTAACAAATTTGATATTTAGAAGATTCAATAGAATTGATTTTGAATTAGATGTGAGTTCACATAGTATTTGAATAATAAATTGATTTAATTTTTTTGATAAATTAAGCAGATCGAGATTTGAATATCTCAAAAATTGTAGCAATCCTTGAGAATTTTTTTTAAAGAATTATAAAATTAATTAATAAATAAACATTATTTATGTTCATTATGATAATTTTTTTTTCTTGAAAAACATGTCTAATAAAAATTGAAAAAGTTTTGAAGGAATTGCAAAATAAAACCTATAAAGTAAAAACATTTATTATTTACTATTATTTGAATAAATAATTATTAAGAAATAAATAAAAAGTATGTGAAAAAAGATCTTTTGCAATTATTTTTTTATCTTGAGTAAAAAAAATATGAAGGATTAATTGGTTGATTTAGATTCCCACAAACGAAGAGAGTAAAATCAGATTGTTAAAAAATTGATTTAAATTTTATTATTTATGAATTCGTCACTTGATTTTTAAAAAAGTGAAATTTTATATTTATATTTTTATTTAAAATTGATTTACTAATAATGCTGTGTATTCGTGAAGAAAATGTAACTTGAAATATTTAATTTTTTATATTAACAATATAATCATTTTAATATATAAATATATTCAAAAATATTTAAATAAATAATTAATATTGAATATAATTGAAACTAAATGAAAATTTTAAATCCCTAGCGAAGTGGGGAAACATTCTAGTTAGTCGTATAAATTCTATCCCTCTTTTTAATTTTTTTCTTTCATTTATAATTATAGTTAAGAGTAAACGTAGCAAAATTAGACATAATATTTATACGATACAAAGAAATAATTAGAATATGATATAATATAAAATAAAAAATATATAAATATAATAAAAATAAATAAATATTTTAAAATTTATAAAATATATATCATTAACAAATATAAAATATCAAAATACAACTATAATATGTTAAATACGTAAACATGGCACGGACCTAGCTGGGAGGTGCCGTGAGGTTAAGAGTTTGAGAGGTCGCGTCATCGGACAACATTTCTTATCATCACTTCCAAATGCCAATGTATCCATATGTAACTAACCAAACCATTTCTAAGTTTGCACGGCATTTGAATAAAGGCTTTCTTAGCTATTTTACCTTTGTTGATCCATCGACCTAAACCTATTCAGGAAACGAATTATTTATTCAAAGTTGAATATTCATTTAATACTTAAAAAGATTTAAATAAAAATATTAAATTAAAAATAAGTTTTAGCAAAATAAATAAATAAATAAATAAAATCTATAGATAAAAATAGCTAAGCCTGGACCCATCTCGATCCGAATAAGATATTTTATTATAAAATTTATATTTTTATTCTATAATTATATATTTTATAATAATTATTATAATTTTATTTTATTAATTGTTAACTTGTTAAAACGCTTTTATAATAGAAGTCATTTAAAAGAATATTAACAAAAAAATAAAAAATATATTTAATTATTAAAAATTAAAAAAATTTAAAAATAAAAAATATAATATGACAAGTTTAACCGATTTTAAACTATTCATTTGTAAATATTGATGAGCTTTGAGAAAAAAACTACAGATATTTTGGGTCGGGCCGAGTTAAGCTTAAATAAACTTATAGTTTATTATAACATATCTAAGCTTGGCTTGAACCCAGTCCGGCCTAAGAACATGTTTAAGTCAACCTCACTATTGCTTTTTTTTCCCTAAGAAATATGCATGTACATATACATATAAAATTTGGTTTTGAGGAATATCAATCTTCAACTGAATTATTTGAATTGTTCCTTATATATATACGCATTATATATACACACACACGTAAAAGAGACCACAGTTGAGGATAGAGAAAGGGAATCTAAATATTAGAATTTGAATCTCAAACTTATTAGATATCACCTCTTAAATTACATGAATGTCCACTTAGTTCAACTCCTTAATTTATGTCATACATAATATTAAACTCGGTTAAACTCTTAAATTAGATTTGATCACTCCTTAATTTGTGTTGTTAATTAATTGAGTAAAATTTCCTATAGTATTAGTGGCATATAGCAATTATTCGTTTTAAGGTAATACTATAGGCACACACAATGCATATGGTAAACAAAGTATTCGTATTATATTTATATATTTTATTGTGTCATAATAATATTTAAAGTATTTTATATTATATATATTGATATTTTAATAATTTATATTATATAAATTTTAAAATATTTATATATTTGTGTTATATCATATTTTAATTATTTTTATATAATATTCGTATAATTTTATTTTGTAGGACAACGACAAAAAAAACATCCTGGCAGTCCAAACACTGAGAAACAGCATAATGGGATCAACCTTAATGGCAACAACCTCCATCCTGCTGTCCGCCGGTTTAGCCGCCGTCATCAGCAGCACTTACAGCGTCAAGAAGCCGATCAGCGACTCCGTATTCGGAGCTCACGGCGAATTCATGGTGGCTCTCAAATACGTAACCATCCTGTGCATGTTCCTCTCCTCATTCTTCAGCCACTCTTTATCTATCAGGTTCATCAACCAAGTGAACATTCTCATCAACTCCCCTCAAGACCCGAAAGCCATTATCATCACCCCTGACTACGTGTCAGAGCTGCTCGAAAAAGGGTTCGTCTTGAACACCGTCGGCAACAGGGTGTTCTACGCTGCACTGCCGCTGCTGCTATGGATCTTTGGGCCGGTGCTTGTTTTCTTGTGCTCTTTTGCTATGCTACCAGTGCTTTACAACCTTGACTTTGTTTGTGGGTTTAACAAGCGGAAGAAGGTTGATCAATTCAATGGATGTATGGATTGTGAATCAGTGTAATACATACAAGACTAGTAATTTTTTAGCTAATGCTTAATTAATAGACAATTTTCAATTTATATATGAATACGGATTAACGAGTGCTTATATCCGTTAGTTAAGAAATATTTTATTATTATTTAATTTTTTTATATTCAATACATTATTTTTTATCGAATTCAAAAAAAAATTATAAATTTATTATTTTTATAAATAATATACAAAAATATATATTAGTTTGTGTAACAAATTGAGAAGTCCATGAGCCACGACTGAAAAAAATTGAATTCTTTGCTCAAGCCCGTTTTTGACCTAGCTAGGCCCATCTATATTACTTGAACTTATTATTCATAATTAATAAAAATTTTTAAAATTTATTTTTATATTAGTATTTATATATTTTACAATTAAATTTAAGTAAAATTTTTAATTATTAAATATAAATTCAAGCTGGCCTAATCCTGCCCGAATTGATAAAAGGCATGACCAAGGTCCAACTCGAGTAGGTCAAGCTTGCAAGGTCGAGCAAGTAGCTTAGCTTGTGGATAGATCAAGTAACAAGAGATGTTAATTAATTAATTTTAGCATCCAATGAAATTAATGATATATGGTCACTCATTTATCATATATTAAGGTGTTCATGGCTAGGCTATAATCTAGCAATATTTTTATTTTCTTACCTTGGCTCAGATTGGCCCGAAGGCTCATTTTGTTATTTAAAATAATTTTTAAAAAAATCTTATATTAACATTTACAATTAAAATAAATAAATTTTTTTGTTATATAAATAATAAGTTGAATTAGATTGACCTACTTGAATAACCAAAACTTGTACCCAAATTCGTCCCAATATAAATTGAACTTGTTCGAACTAATTACTCAACCAATCAACAGGTCTAATCATATAAGGTATATCAATATAATCTAGAAACAACCATTAACAGCCAAACTCATATATTAGTTGTTCACCAATGGAGTAAAATTGAGACTAATGTAACAATTTTGTGTGCCCTTATTTCTTCAGAGTTCACAGTCACTGACCCTAAAATTTACTAAATATTATCCGGAGATCTTACTCAGAATGAGTTGTTCTTTGTGTACGTGAATAGTTTACTAAACATCCTCTAGCCATTTGACTGTATTGTTGGATTATGTTGACTTTTTTAGAGGTACATTTTCCTTTTGAGCAACTCAATTCCAATTGATGAAGTGGAATGTGGGAGGAAATATTTAACGCAGGATCTCAAAGTTCAATACAACGAAAATCATTTGTAAAATTAAAGGTGATAACCTAAGATTTATATTACAATCATAGATGTATTTTCGATCACCTAACGTTTATTATAGTTATAGATATAATGAATATTAATGTGATTAATTATAATAAATATCAACTATAAATATCCATAATAAAAATAACCAATATTAAAATAGCAATTGTAGCATCTAACAATAATAGCCAACTATGTAGTAAGGAATATGCTGAAAACAATGCTCAACTAGAAGAGTAACAGTCATTTACAATCTAAAATGACTATTAATATTCCTTGACATCTTCTATTTAACAATTTATTATTTTTTAATCTTATTGGACAGTAGAGGTAATTTTTACATCTTTTGGATATTTTTGTCATTTTAATAGATATTAAGAAAGTAAAAAAAAAAATTCAATCCTCCTTTTTTCATTTCCCCATTTCAATCTCAAGCTTTGGTTATCTATTCCCATCCTTTCAACCTTTTTTTTTTCCTTTTGATTCCATTTTTCTTCTCTTTTTTCCCTTCAATTGTTTACCTATTTTCATTGTTGATGTAAGGGTTGTTGGACTACGCTAGCTATAAGGTATTATTCACTTTGAAGCAATGTGCAGATTGTCTTCATGATTTTATTCTTTGAAAAAATGCGCATCAATAGGGGAATGGTAATTCTTATTTTATAAGCCACAGTTTATATCATTGGCTAATTGATGCAGGATTGTTGTTTTGCTCCAACACTAGTAGGTCGAGTGGGTAAGCTACTACTCTATAAGTCGTAGATCGAGTGAGCAAGTTACCGTGTAAGTCGAGTAGCTTGGAGTTACTTGTTTATTTGCTTAAATAAAATTTCGATGATAAGCCTATAGCTTGTCAGTTTCCACAAACGAAGCCATTTGTTAATGCAACAATGGAGATGCTGCAAGAAAGCCTACAAAACAGTAAAGATAAGAGAGGCATGAAATTGGATTCCGGAGATACTCCGATGCTTAAGTCAGTAAAAGGACTACAGGAAAATAAAAAAGAGAGAACAAAATAATTTTAATAGCTCATATCTCAAAAGTGTTAATGTTACCTTCTTATATAGGCCTTGATAGAAGTTATACTTGATTTAGGATTCCAGGTGAGTAGAGATTCAATGATAATTAAACTTACCTAATAGTGTAAAGATGGAAGTTATCCAACTATCTCCTAATACTTATTTTCTCAAGGCATCACGCTTGCTAACTAAGCGATGAGGGAATATAACACTAATCACTTTGAATCAGTTGATTTTGCTTTTCAAGTTATCCATACAAGCAATTGTTTATTTCTTCCCAGCTTTTTTTTCCTTAACCATCTGTCCAGGGAAAAGAGAGAAAAAGGAAGAGAAGAGGAGATGGAGGCGATGTGGGTAGAAGAGATATGTGGAATTGTTAATCAATCAGAAAAGGATGAAGGTGGAGTGGTCAAGCAATCTACCAGCACCGAAAAAGAAAAAAGAAAAAGAAAAAAAGAGCCAGAGATGATGCAGATAAGAGAGGCATTTTACATGAAGAGATCGGAAAAGATGATCTCGCAAGAGAAACAAAACCAGTTTTATTTATTTTCTTTTTTTTATTTTTTTCACTTTGATATTCATATAACATTAAACTTTACAGGAGCATTAAAATTTTGTTTTTGATGTGTGATGATGGCAGCTTCAGCAAACACGAACGGGGCGGATCATACAATGGAACTGATCATGTTTGGCAACTCCAAATAGGTGACTAATAGTGGTTCAATCGTATCCGCTTCGGAGGAGATAAGACCTCTGTTGACATGCAGCGAGAGGCTTGAGATCAACATCATCTGAGTCTCTCATTCCCCCAAAGGAAAACCTAAGGTAAGTTAACATTATTATAGATGTTCTAATACTATACTAGGCTCTCTCTCAGTGCATCAAGAACAAAAATTTGGATGTTTCAAGGAAGGCAGTTTTCCATCCAATGAAGAAATAGCACAATGAACTACATATGAGAACACTGTTTCTAAACAATACCATGTTGTAGCTATCAATAATCTCATGTTATCTTACATTATATTTTACAATGTTAAGGAAAACTATGAATACTTATTTTTGTTTCTCAAACGTGAAACATTGCAGGCATCGCCATTATCAACAAGGGCTTATAAGAGTTGAAGTCCTCTTCATGATCCTTCTGCTTACAGTTACAAGAATACTTCATTGAACCAACGAGCCTCTTTAGAGAAAGATGTATAAATTAGATGGCATTTTTTAATTAGAATGTTGGTTTTGAAGAATACAGGTCATTCACATTTACGTGTCGTTGGGATGAATGAATGTGTAACTTTGTGTTTTTAATTTTTCACAACTTTCCCTGACAAATATTCCTAAAATGACTTATTTACTTCACACTGCAAATGCATTAGACGATTATATAGCCTTTTAAAATGCATTGAAATCATTAATTGTTTGGCTGAATGGCTGAAAGACATACCAGACTATAGATTTATACATTGAGATAACCACTGTATGCAAAAGTTCCATGGTGAAAGTGAACTGAACCCTTTTAATTCCAGTTTGGTTTAACAGTCTGTATTTTATTTTATTTTCTTCCATTTTGTTTTTCTTGCTTTCTGTTAGCCATGTTTGTTCATTCCAGCTTATTCTTTTTTCTTACTAGCTCAGTCTCTTCTTTTTGTTTTGGAGATGTTTTTGCTACCAAATTTTCACATTTGTTCCGCTCGCGCTTTTATTTCGTAATGTTACTATTTTTTTTTTCTTTTGTTTGTTATAGACCATTTCATCTTAAGCATGTTCTGTCCAAAAAATTCTAGCATTTATCCTTGTTTGTAGGGTGGTATGACCTTTTGTTGTTTGCTAAGATTAGTTTTACAAGCATGAACTTCTTCACCATCACTCTGAAATTCGGATGTTCTTTTGTTGGTGCAGAAATATTACTCCTGAGAATGCCAAGAATAAAATCAACTTATGGTTCAAACCACACGAATTGGTTAACTATAAAAGCAACAAAGAAATGCATCTATGCAGTCAAGTGTCGAGGTTTTTTTTTTTTTTTTTCTTACGCTTATAGGCATAATTTTTGAAATAAGTGCTTTTCTATGGAGATGAGCAAACAGCTTTTGCCATTCTTAAACTATTGCTCAAACATAAATAATGTCCTGTGTTGCTGTGAATTTTCATATTTTTAAGAACCTATGTCTGTAGATTGTAATTTTTCGACAAAGCAACTTTTGTGTAGAACTATGGTACTGGCCAATACTTGCTATGTAATTTTATAATATGTTTGTATCCGATGAATATAAATTAATATAATCAACCTTTATTTTTCTATCAATCTTCGATTTTTTCCACATCAATGTTGTCATCGATGTTCTTATTTTCTTTTCAATTTTTAACTATCACAAAATTAAACGGCAACAACGCGGCAACGCACGGGCATCGTGTTTGTTACTTTAGACCCCTCAAAACTGTTGAGAGTTGGAGGAAACAGCGGTTATTTATGAGGTATCGTATTAACATGCAATCATTATGTGGCGTAACGATTTTTCCAAAATTTCGTATTGCATTTTACTCATTGTGTAATCCTCGTGACATCTACGTTCTCAATGTCTCATGTAACGCCTGTAACACCTGCAATTACTCCGTTACAAATAGAATTCTAGATTGCTACTTGAAACTACGTCGAGGACGAATGCATGAGTAACGCCTATAACACCTGCAATTACTCCGTTACAAATAGAATTCTAGATTGCCACTTGAAACTATGACGAGGACGAATGCGTGGGTCTGGGTCTGGCCACGGGAGCATTTAAAGATACAGATATCAATGCAAACTCTACTATAATGTGTAAGGGACACCAAAATTGTGAAGAGAGAATGTCGTGACATTAGCAATTCAAATGTGGGCTTTCAGTGAGACTAAGATATCCAAGTATGGGCCACTCACTTCAAAAGTTGATAGGCTACCTACATGCGAAAGCTTAGGTGTAACGGTAGGCCTTTGAAGAGCATAGATTATGGTGGGCTTGGTGAAATAGGCAATCAATGTGAAGAACCAAATTCTTCCATGAAATATGTGATATCTTGGCTTGTTTAACATTGTTATTAGTATAGTTTTTAAAATTACAAGTAAATTTTTTCGTAAACGTAATGATAAATAAGTAAAATATTTTAATTTTTTGATTAAAATTATAATTTGATAATTCAAATCAAAATATTAATAAAATAAAGCTTTTGTAATTTGGGAGCTAGTATTTAGATAAAGTGATTTTATTTTCTTCACATCTTTAATTTTTTATTATTTTAAACATATCATTTTGACATTTCAATTCCTTAATGCTTTTTCACAATAATACCAAGCACTTAAAAATTTTTAAATCATATTTTTTCATCACATTATAACCTAAACTTTTTCAACAACGATACTAAACTGGCTTGAAATAAGTTATTTTTAGGGAATTTGAAAAAAGAAAATTGAAAAGAAAAAAAGGAAAAAAAGGGCAAGAAAAAGATATAATAAAGTGTAGTGCAAGAGAAAAATGCGCAAATGAATCCTATCAGAAGTGGCTGTTAAAAACAAGCAAAGAATCTTTAAATTAAGGCTCAAGGAACTTAGAAGCTCTGATTTTGTTTAGTTTATTATAGTAATTCAACTTAAAAAATTTTAATGAATTTTTTATATTTATACTATAATATTATTTATTTATTCTTTGTATAAGATAGATTACATATAATTGGCAATAGATTAGGTCAAGTTTAGATCTTGAATGTCGCAGATAAAGCTCAACTTAATTTTAAACAAGCTTTATTTTTTGGTCTAAATCTATTTATCTGAAACTAATATTTTTATACAAATCCTCTTAATAATTGAACAGATTTTCTAGTTTGAGCAAATAACTGACTTATTAACACTTTTAATATGCACTTATCTTGTATCTATCGACTAGACAATTACATAAAATTAAAATATAAAAAAAAATAGATGGTACAAATTTTGTATATTCAGATTGAGAATTTTTTTTCACTTTGTTTATTCTCGAAATGCAAATGATTTAAATACAAATATAAATTATTATTTTATAATCCAAATTGATTTAAGTATACGAACCTTTTTTTTTTTTATAATTAACAATTCGAACTCATTTTCATCTTTAACAACTTTTTCAAATCGGAAAAGATATAAACAAAAAATACATAGAAGAAAATGTAATATTCATTCTAGAGTCTATTTAGCTCGAAATATAAGCAATTTCCCAAATTGTAAAAGATGAGGAGATTGAAATAATATAAAAATAATAATAAATAGTGTAAATTTTGAAAAGAAAATTTTGGTTTACTATATTTATTTCAGTCGACTAGCAAATATTCTGTAACACTAATATTCGCATTTGCTAATTCTTTTTTTGGCTTTAGCCTAATTTGAAAAAAAAAAAAAAATGTTTCGTGGATGTTGTCCATCCGTTGGTTCGGATCATAACTTGAAACTTTTAAAATTTTTTTAGGCTCGATAGCTGAAAACTTATTTTATTGTTTATTATATTATTAAAATATTATTTTTATATTAATATTTATATATTTTATAATTAAATTTAAATAAAATTATTAATTTTCTTATTAAATAGTAATTTAAGTTAAGCCTAACCGAATAGACTTGAATTCTTAAAACATTATCATAGACCCAACCTATATGGACTGAATCTACTGAGCCATGCAAGTAACCCGATCATAAACATCTCTGCTTGGATGATTCATTGTAATAAAAGTGACATCAATGAAACATCCAAGAATAATAGGTAATCAATTCTGGATTCACTGCAAAAATTCCCAAAATATGAGCAAATAATGATTCTTAATGGAATACATGGACACATAATACTTAATATAATATGATAGTGGCTGACTCTGATTCGGAGATAATATATATATATATATATATATATCAAGAGAATGTAATATATCCAAACTTTCCAACATAAATATCAACGGAATATTAATTTCTTTTAGTTTGTCCATAATCTATGGAATATTAATTCGGTTTAAAAGAAGATGGGAACCCAACAAATTAATAAAGGATATGCCTTCTAACTCTTAACCTTTGATATGATTCGCTAAGTACCATACTTTCGGAAGTGATTTTATGGAGGATAAATTGTTTGGACTTGACTAATTACGGTTTTTGAGTTTATCATCTTGCAGTTCAAAAATCGACAAACTACGAATTTGTTCATATCGACATCCTCAATTTTGTACTTCCTGTATAACGACTCCTACAACTCTCACTGTTCTCTTTTTTTATTGGACTGTACACGTTGTATAGCATGTTATCTAGTTCGTTGAGGATATAATTCTATCATAAGAAATCTTAAGGTTTTCGTGCATCCATTGAGGCCATCACAGTAATATCCATTTTTCTTTCTCTAAAAAGTCAGGCCTCCTTTTGTAAAAACCAAGTCAAATTCAAAGTGATAAGGTAGAACAACATCTCTTTTTACCACCGTTTGAGGTTCACCCCACTAAACTTCTCGAGTCTCCTTTCGTGCATTGCATGCGGAAGTAATTGCACTACAAGTTTATTCACATTATCGGTAGAGAATTCTGCCTTGTGCTATTCAAAATAACACGATCAACTTGTGTAATTTATAAAACTCGTTATAGAAACAACGACAAAAGAAACATCGTGGCAGTCACCATAATGGGATCAACCCTAATGGCAACAACCTCCATCCAACCGTCGCTGGGCTAGACACCGTCATCAGCAGCACTTACAGCGTCAAGCAGCCAATGAAAGGCTCAGGGCGAATTAATGGTGGCTCTTAAATTCGCAACCATCCTATGCATGTTCCTTTTCTCATTCTTCAGCCACTCTTTATTAATTAGGTTCATCAACCATGTCAACATCCTCGTCAACTCTCCCCAAGACCCGACCGCCATTGTCATCACCCCTGACTACGTGTCGGAGCTGCTCGAAAGAGGGTTCGTCTTGAATACCGTCCGCAACAGGGTGTTCTACGCCGCACCTCCACTGCTGCTATGGATCTTCGTGGCGGTGCTTGTTTTCTTGTGCTTTTTTCGCTTTACAACTTTGACTTTGCATTTGGGTTTAACAAGCAGAGGATGATGATGAAGTCAATGGATGTAGAGATTGTGAAACAGTTAGTAAAACATGATATATAAATATTATCGAGTATTTATAATTAAACTTAATATTTTAAGATCTTGAACACTTAAAATCAGGGGTTATATTTAGTTTCTCCCCTTTGATCTTTACATAAGTAAACAAGGAGAGGACCAATTTAACTATATTTTTGTCTTTAATTTAGGAAAGTTAAACAATTATCCAAACGAACGGTTGATATTTGTTTATATTAAAGGACAAATATTAATTTATTATTAAATAATTAAATAAATATTTTTTTAATTATTTTAAAATAATAACTTATCATTAATCATAATTGATAATTATCCCATAAATATCAAACCACTATCTTATATAACATATATATAATACTTGTAAATTTTTTGTTAATACTTAATTAGAAGACAAACTTCAATTTATTATACGAATCAAGATTAAACGAGTGCTTGCATACACTAGTTAAAAATTATTTAATTATTATTTAAATTTTTTATATTTAATATATTATTTATTAATTTATTAAATTCAATAAAATATAAATTAATTATTATTTGTAAATAATATATTAATTTTTCCTTTATACATGTATCTTAGTTTGTGTAACAAGGGATGTTAATTAATTAATTTTAGCGTCCAATGAAATTAATGATCTATGATCATTTATTAATCATATATAAAAGTATT
Source organism: Adansonia rubrostipa (assembly GCA_038381775.1). Lineage (NCBI taxonomy): Eukaryota > Viridiplantae > Streptophyta > Magnoliopsida > Malvales > Malvaceae > Adansonia > Adansonia rubrostipa. Next base: position 3,986,054 of record JBBYHM010000016.1, on the reverse strand, counting down.
AATAGTCGAATTAAAATTCAAAAAAAATTTATTCTCTTATTTTGGCTCAGGTTGACTCGAAAAAAAGTCATTTTGCTTTTTCTACATTTATGGATTAATGTTTCACATGCCAATATTACATAATATTGACTAAAGTAATGCCGGCTTGTAACATTTTATTTTACTAAATCTTCTTCATTTCAGGATTTAAAATATCATTTTTTTCAAATTAAGAATTTTTTTTATTTTAGAATGTTTCAAGATTTAATTTTATATATTATATTATTTTTTTTTAATTTTAGATGTTTATACTTAAAAATATCCATAAGGTATTTTTCATAATAGTTTAACTTGAACTCTGAATTTATTGATTTAATAATAAGAATATTGCATTTGTTATGCATTAGTATAAATATTATTTCAAAATAATTAAATTAAATATACAAATTGTACACCTGCTGCCTAGCGTGAACATATATCTAGTGACTTATTAAAACATAAATGAAAATTACAATTATAAACAAAATCTAATCAATAGACGCTAAAATGCAGAAATACAAATTACCAGTTCTTAAAGGCCATAAACCAAGTTTTTTTTTTTTTTTTTTTTTTTCCTTATTGTTTTGGTCATGGCTATAGACAAAAAGCAAAACCCCCTTAATAGGCAGCAGAGGGTTCCTCTGCTCGCCACGTTGCAGGTTCTTATTTTATTTTTTTGGTTTTTTTTTTAATTCTGCTCTAATTTTTAGTATTTTAAAAGAGTTGATTCGCATGAAATCTCATGAATCGATTTAGTATTGTACTCGATCTATTTAAAATAAAATTAAAAAAATTGATTTTATTAATTATTGTTAGGTATTTTAGTTTTTTATTTTATTTTAAATTGTGTATGTATAGGATTAATTAGTACGATAACTTACCGTTCGCTCTAGAATCTATAATCGACCTACTAAAGAAAAAAGTAAAAGATTATTTTATTATTTTTTTTATTTTTTCATTGATTTAAAATTCGTACCCAACTCATTCAGGGAAAAAATTAAAAAAATTATTTTATTAATTATTTTTATTTTTTAGATTTAATTTTTATTTTTATTTTATTATTAAATAATATATTTAAAAGAGTTATTCTATATGTAAGCCACAAATCAATTTAGAATACGTATTTGACAAGAAAAATTTTTAAAATTATTTTATTAGCTGATCATTTTATTTAATTTTTAGATGATTTATTTAAAGAATTGATCCACAAGTTGACTTGTAAGTCGTTTAGGATATATACCCGACCTTCTTAAAAAATTAAAAAAATTATTTTCCTAATATATTTATTTTTTAAATGATATATTTAAAGGAGTTAGTCTACATGTTGATTTACGGATCAATTTAGAATTCATACTCAACAGGCTTAAGAAAAACAAAAAATTTATTTTATTAATTATATTTATTTTAAATAATTTATTAAAAATATTGGTCCATATTGATTTAAAATTTATAACCCACCTGCTCAGAGAAAAAAATTTAAAAATAAATTTATTTTATTAATTATTTTTATTTTATTTTTAAATGATGTATTTAAAATGATTAATCTGCATATTAACTAATAGATTAATTTAAAACCCATGCTTAATATTTATTATTTAATAAGATTTAATTTAAAATTAATTTTTTATTAATGATTAATTAAATTTTATAAAACATAAAAATAATACTCTGAGCAAAGTGGGGGCTTATTTCTAGTAGGTCTAATGTTTGTCACCATAAATGAGATAAAGTCCATGCAATGATCCCATATTAATTAAACAATAATTGCACTTAATTAATATAACTTATCTTTTCTCGTTTGTTATTGAGGCCTAACAATTTTCCTTTTTATTTGCAATTTAGAGTACATGGCCACCTAGTACACCAATCTCTACATACAATTAAACACAAATTTATTTAGTAGAAAAAGATTTGTCAAGGTCCCATAAATATAATTAAATTAGTTAATAAAGGAATAAATAACTAATTATATTTATTTTAGATAATTTATTAAAAATATTAGTCCATATCAATTTAAGATCTAAACCCAACCTACTCAAGAAAAAAGTTTAAAAAATAAATTTATTTTATTAATTATTTTTGTTTATTTTTAAATAATATATTTAGAGTAATTGATCTACACATTAACTAACAGATCATTTTAAAACCCATACCTAATAGTTATTATTTAATAAAATTTAATTTAAAATTAATTTTTTACTAATATTTAATTAAATTTTATAAAAAATAAAAATAAAACCCCCAGTAAAATAGGGGCTTATTTCTATTTGGTCTAATAATTGTCACCATATATGAGATAAAGTCCGTGCATTGATATAATATTAATTAAATAATAATTGCACTTAATTCATATGAATTGGCTTTTCTCTATTGTTATTGAGGCCTAACAAATTTTTTTTCTTTGCAATTTAAGTACATGGCCACTAGTACACTAATCTCTACATACAATTAAACACAAATTTATTTAGTAGAAAAAGGTTTGTGACGGTCTAATAAATATAATTAAATTAGTTAATAAAGGAATACCCCAAATTTGTACATATGTTAGGTTTAAAGTACATTTTCTAAATGGAAACCTAGTCCCTTTATACAAATTTAATGAATGGCAAGTGGTGGAATGATAAACTTATGTGAAACTAGGATTTGTTGTTAAAACACAAAGCTCAAGGATGGAATTGCATGTTTTGAACAAATTCCTCTCCAAGATTCATCAGTTGGGATTAAGAAACTTTTTGGTAAGCTTAAAATTTCATTTTTTTTTTATTTTAAGATTAATAAGCTTATAATTAAGGGTCCAATTAACTGATACCTATAGGCTTAAGTTAAAAATTAGATTAATGGGAAAATTTGCCATCATGCAATAGGCAGATATTGAACTTGTCACTTTTTTTTTTTTTAATTTTGATTAGTTTTTGCTATTATATTTTTAAAATTGGGGCAAATTTGCCAATACATTAATATTTCATTAAATTTCTACTAAACTTTAATTTTTTATTAAATTTTGTCAGTCAATTTTAATTTTGGAAGATTAAAAGATAAACTTAATTTATAAAAAGTATACATACTAAAAATTAGCATAGAATTAATTTTTGTTTTATAAAACCTAAAAGTTAAATTTTTTTTATCATCCTTTATTAATTAATTCATTAAACCCTAATTATTAAAATGAAATATTTGAAGGAATTTAGTTTATTAAATTTTGTCTTGAAATCATAAAGATTAAAGTTAAATAACAAAATTCAATCAAAAAAATCAAAATTTAGTGGCAAAATTTAATCAAATGATAGGAGTTTAAAATTCAATATTAAGTTAAACTATAATAGCAAATTTGAACTTAATCCAAAAGTATAATTGCAAATAATAGTCAAAATAATGTATAGTGGTAAATTTCAATATTTACATATAGTATGATAGTAAATTTACCTTTTAACCCTTGAAATTCTTTGATTGCTAATTTAAGAAAACTTTATACATTTAATGCATATTTTTATTAAATTCAAGAAAAAGTAATATATTATTTGCATTTTCCTTTCTTAAAATATCATCTTAACTAGTATTAGTGCGTCACTAAAAAATTATACCATGAGCCCTTCTCACCACGTCATCCATGGTCCCATTTAATTAAATTTATCCATATCATCTTTTCCACATCAGCTATTTATTAAATAACTTTGAAGAGTTTTGTATGCTATTAAAAAAACCTGATATGGAAAAAATAACTAACATAGATAAATTTAATTAGATTGGATCATGGACGACATGGTGAGAAGGGCTCATAGTATAATTTTTTGTGTCAATAAGCACTAGTTAATATTTTTCTATAATTAAATTAATTATTGTTTCCTGGCTATCTTTTAGTTTTAGAAAATATAAGGCTATTACTAAAAAAAACTTGAACTATTTTACTTGTTTTCAATAAGTTCCTATATTATTATTATTATTATTATTATTATTATACACCAAAAAAAAAATCTTATTCTTTAATTTGTATTCCAATGAACCTTTATTTCAAAAGAAAAATTGATTTACATTAAGAGCTTATGCAAGTATAATCAAAGATTAATGGCTTATTTAGATGCAGATTAAAGGTTCGGTGATTATTTTGGTTTAATAAATGTTTAAAAACTTATCTAATAAAGCGACAAAGTTCACAAGCTTTTCTTTTAATTTATCCAAAAATGTAACGGTCGATTTCTATCCTTTCTTTTTTTGCCTTTGAACAAATGCAAAGCTAATTAATAAAACGAGTGCTAGGGTTGACACTATATATATATATATATGTGTGTGTGTGTGTGTATCTCTATAATAGGAGCAAGTATAACAGAATAGAACCACAAATAAGTTTCCAAATACAGCAGCTGAACGGTGGCTGGAAAAGAAAGAAAAAGAGAGAAGGATATGGAGTGGAGGTCATATTATTTGGACATGGTATTGGTGCCATTAGGATTGTTAATGGGAGTGGCTTATCATTGCTGGTTATGGCATAAGGTTCGGACTGATCCCTTCACTACCATTATTGGAACTAATTGTAGCAGGCACCGGTTATGGCTCTATGCCATAATGAAGGCATCACTTTCCATACATTATGTATACCTTTTACTACTACTTATATATTATGGTATTAGACTTGAATGTGAGTGTCAGATATGGATATGTATCCACAACCGATATATTCAATTTTTTAAAGCTTTTTTATGTATTTGGAATATTCTTGAAGAGTCATATACTTACCTATATCTAAATATCTGTTGGATATGGATGTTAGATTCGAATAATTCGAACAAAATAAAGATTCTAAGCGACATAACTTGTATATGTTATATATATTATGGAGATCAATATATATATATATATATATATGTATTTATGTGGATGAATGTAATTATATAATGAATGTGATTCTTGATTTCTCATTTTCTAAGACAAATTATAGAATATCATTCACTTTATGTTTGGGGAACGGAGAGCTTTGATTTTAAACAAATATTGTATGATACATGGAGCAAGGGAACTTTTGTTGTTGTCCCATTTTATAATATACTAGGATCCGAACATGTGTATTGAGTATAGTCGTATTCATGGGTCGGATTAAATTTTAATTTAATTTAAGTATGATATCAACACTTATATACTTGATTTTCATAGTTTAAATAGAAAAAATAGCATAAAATGAGGTCAGAGATTGTAATTGAAAACGGATATACTAATTTAGTGAACATAACCACAACTAAATGGCTGAAATGTAATAGGATTATAACTACACTTGTCAACTAGTTGAGTTAAGTTAGTTTCAGGTCTAGTTATTTTAAGTTTATAAATTTTTGTGTATAGATCATTTCAAGTATTGGGTCATTTCAGGTTCAGTTTATTTTGACTTCAAGTCAATCGGGTTTGAGTTATTTGGATTCGGGTCATTTCGATTAACAGGTTTCAAGTTAATTAGGTTTAACACTTAAATTTATCGAATTCAGTTATTTTGGGTTCAAATCATTATGTATTAATTATTCAGATCAATTTAAATTCAAGTTTGAGTTATTTCAAGTTCAGTTCAAAATTAAGAAGTCTAGTTACAACTTTTGTTTAAAAAGTGGACTAATTTTAATATATATATATATATATATTTGTTTATTTATTTATTTATATCCATTGGCATATATATGCATGCAGGAGAATGAGAAGAAAAGCATGCTGGCAGTCCAAACGCTCCGGAACACGGTAATGGAGTCGATCCTAATGGCCACAACATCCATCATGTTAACCGTCGGGCTCGCCGCCGTCATTAGCAGCACGTACAGCGCCAGGAAGGCGCTGGACGCTTCCTTTCTAGGCGGTGGTCATGGCGGATTCATCCTGCCACTCAAATTCGCCAAGATTCTTTGCTTTCTCGTCCTCTCATTTTTCTGCCACTCATTGTCCATTAGTTTCCTGAACCAAGTCAGCTTCCTCGTCAACACGCCGCCGCCGCCGCTGCAACTGCAACATCTTGCAACGTCGTCGTCGTCGACCATGTCCGACTACGACTACGTGGCGGAGATATTGCAGAAAGGGCTTGTCTTCAACACTCTAGGCAACCGCTTCTTCTATGCTACCCTTCCTCTTTTACTTTGGATCTTTGGACCGCTCTTACTTTTCTTATGCTGTTCCATTATGATCCCTCTTCTTTACAACCATGACTTCTTATTTCAGAGTAACGGGAATTAATGGATCCCCTCTCAGGTTTCAAAGAGTCGGTCCGTGCCCGAGACTATCAATTGAGCCTAGCGCGAGTGTCAGTTGAGTCACAACTCAAGACACGCACATATCGCTGCTTCTTAGGAAGGATCATCATTAGATTATTTTACTATTTTTAAAAAATATTTTTATTTAAAATTTATATTTAACACATTTAAATATATATATGTAAATATTATTTTGTAAATATATATAAATTTTAAAAAAATTAAATATTTATATTAAATATATATTTATATTTAATATTTATCTTAAGTTTAAATAATATAATTTTAAGATAATAATAGTGATTGTGATTGATAATCCATAATATCTATGAAATGATGATATTCAGCTTTTAATTTCATAATGACATTGTCCCACTCCTTATCACGCCCTTTTTTTTAAATTAAAAAATGAAATGCAAACCCGAACACTCCTATGTTTAAAATTTGGATTGAAGGTTAAATTATTAAAGATTTTTTTATTATTAATTTAATATATTTGATCAGTTAGATTGATTGAATTAATTATTTATTTTAAAAAATTTAAATATTAAATAATTATTAAAAATAATAAATATTTAATAAAATTAAATATTTGGTTAAATGATATGAGCTCGGATATAAATGTATGAAATTAAAAATTTAAATTTATTTTTAAAAATTTAAAAAAATAAAACAGAATTTTTTTTATTGACTTAATTAATTTTTTTACTGATTTAAAAATTTTTTATTTTAAAATATATATTAAATAAATATTAATTTTCGATCAAATTGATATATGAATTTTTTTTTTTTCAAAGCTGAAAAACTCAATCTCTCGATCAGTTGTTGAACGCCAAAGCTGCTCTACGTGTTCCTAACCAAGCCAAAGGCACGTGGCATTCCATTTCTTCCCAATTCCCAAAGTGTCGCATAGCGTAGATTTGTCCACCACTCAAGTTCTGAAGATGCATTCTATCAATTTGAATGGATTTCGACTCGGCTTAATTAATATTTTATAATTAAAAAATTATTTAAATTTAATTATAAAATATATAAATATTAATAAAAAATAATTTTTTATTTTTTATTAATTATGTAATAAATATGAGTAATTTAAATGGGTAGAGCTGAATTTGATTTTAAATAAAAATTTAAAATTTTTTCATGCTACGACTTGTCCGATCATTTATGCTCCTCTAGATATAGACTCTAGATTTATTTATAGGTAAGGCTGAGTTACGGTGCGAATATTTTTTAATACCTTTGCCTAAGCTTCAATTCTAGCTTAATTTGGTCCAATAGTCCATTTTATTATTTAAAAAATATTCAAATATTATTTGTATATTAATATTTTTATATTTTATAATTAAATTTAAATAAAATATTTTTGTATTAGATAAACAATAATTCAAACCAACTTAAATCACTAAATATTACTCAAATCTTATTTATCGAACTAAATTGAATGCCCTACCTTTGAACAAATCAATCACAATCTTATTGCTAGATATTTGGGAACAGATTTAATAATTTTGAATATAATACGAATAAAAAAAATCATAATATAATATAAAAACATAGTATGACATAAAAATAATATAAAAATGATATAAATATATAAATATGTTAAAATTTATATAACTTAAATTATTATTATTTTAAAATTTATATAAACACATAACATATAAAATAGGATTATAACATAAAAAATATAAATACGATATAAATATATAATTTTAACTAAGTAATGCTTGCTTTTAACATTTAACTTTACTAAATTTTCTTCATTTTTACGTATTTAATTTATCATTCTTTTTTCAAATCAAGATTTGATTTTTCTTTGCAATTTTACCTATTTAAAGAAAATTGATGAACTTGTTTTTTTTTGGATAAAAAATTGATTAATATCAATACGAACCCACAAAGATTATCCTCGTTAGTAAAGAGAGAAGCCCACTTTCTTTGTAATTAAGGTTCGATCTTAACGCGAAAAATTTTAAATTTTTTTTTATATTTAATATATTATTTTTATTAAATAAGAAAACAACATATTAATTAATTTTCATTTTACAGATTTTGACCTTAAAAAAAATAAGATTAATGTTTGCAAATTTTTTGGTGCGATTTCAAAAACGGTGTTTGCCTGCCCATGAAGCAATCTAGGTCTAAGAAGCACCGACTAGACTTAAAAGGTTCCATTTGGATAGGTGGTGAATTTAGTTTCAGTGAGATTAAAAATAATAATAGTGATAAGATTAATTACTATAAATATAAAATTAGGTATTGTAGTAATGAAATTAAAATAAATGGTAAGATATATTATTTGGATACAAATATAGCAGTGATGGTGAGATGAGAATAAAAATTATCGTTAAAGACAATATTAAAATTAGTTTATGATTAAAAATAATATATTTAAAAAATTAAAATTTAATAACATAATACTTAATTTTTATTATCTTTTATATAATTTAATTTTATTTAATATTTTAAAATTTTTATTTACTCAAAAATATTAAAAAATATTATTTTATACAAAAATTGATCATATATTTAATAAGAAAATTTTTAATGCATTCATTTTATTTTTATGTAACGATATAAATTTATTATTTCTAATTAAAAATACCATAAAAAAGGCAAAGGGCATAAAAATAAAAAGGACATCAGTTTCCCACCGATTCTGAACCATGCGCCAGTTTCAAAATGAGAGCCCGATTGGTAATTCGGTGCATTTGTGTTATTTTTTGTACATTTTTATGCCATACTTGTTGCATTTCACAAGTCAATAAATATATATAAATACAAAATACGTATATCAGTACCCAGGTTATCATATATAGATACATAATGCACAAACACATTGCACGATTAATTTTCGTGATAAATAAGAAATTATTCTTATAAATACATACTTGAGGCAGAAATTTTGGTTATTGTTAAGTGGTAAACAATCTCACATTGGAAATATATAGCTTATTTATTTGATAGATATTAGCAACCTAGTTTTAATATAAGGTTAGGCCTTAAGAGGCATCCAAACTTTTGCTTAAGAGTTAAGATCTACACGGGATTAGACCAAACTATATGCTCACGCGTTGCCCCTATTTAGTCAGGTTGAGCTTGGCTGTAAAGGTTAAATGCGCCTTATTTTTTTGGCCCAACTTGCCAATATTTTAAGTGTGATCTAATTGATTTTATTTTATCTAGATAAGATATTATTTTCGCCTGAAAAATTTAAATTTGAAAAACGTTATCCCTAATTTCTAGGTCAGTTGCAACTATTTTGGCAAGTTGGTTTTGGGATAAAATGCAAAACTAATTGGTTGTTTTGAAACTGAGAAAAGAAAAAAAAAATCAATTTTCATATGCCCTTTTGTAGTTTCTGCAATTATTGCCAATGTCGTCTTTTAGAAAGATTAACACACTTTTTTTGTTCATTGTTTTTATAGTTGATTATTGCTATCAACCGATAACATATTTGAGGAGACCTATGAGACAAGTTACAGATACTGTCAAGTACTCGAGAGGCAGTCAAATATCGTTTTAAGGTCAACGGTTCCAAACCTTAACTCAATTTGTGTATTTATGTAATTTAAGTTTGATAGATTTGATAAAATCAATTTTTACTTGAGTTCATTGTTTATTGAATTAATTAATTTTGTTCGAACTTGTTTCGTTTAACGATTTGATTCTGTATGCAATATATAGCACCAAAAAAAAAAATTATGTTTAATGTATTATATATTTTATATAAAGTTTGATAAGTTAATAATTTTTTCATATAGATTCTGATATGTTTATATATTTGTATTGTATTTATATTTTTTTCTGATATCATATTTTTAGTTATTTTTCGTACTATATTCATGCAGTATAATCATATCTAAAGGTGACTATAAGACAAGCTATGACTCAAATTTTTTTTTGTATTTTGCTAGGCTAGAATCGAGCTTGACTCAACTCAAATTACTATTTAAAAATTTTTAAAATTATTTTTATATTAATATTTATATTTTTTATAATTATAATTAAATAAAAATTAAAAATTTATTATTAAATAATAATTCAAGTCGAGTTAACTCAAATTAATAAAAATTATATCTAATATCTAATCCAAATAAATTAAATTTATCAAATTAAATAAATAACTCGATTATAATCAAACTAATCATATCATATAAAAAATTATCGTACTTAGCCCTAATGACCTGTTATCCTTTCACGGTTGGGAATGAGAGGCTTTTCATTACTTCGTCAACCAAGCAATGTTGAAAAAAATCCAATCAGACTATTAATCAAATTGGTTTTAATCGATATTCGGTGCAATGCATGTCAAAACCACCAAATGCAAAAACACTCAATCCCAAATAAAATTATTTTAATTAAATTAAAATTTTAAATATTATATAAATATATAATACACTTAAATATAATTAATATAACTAAAAATAATATATTTAATATATGTATTATATTTATATTAAAAATTTTAAATTATTTAATAATTTTATTTTATTTATACTTACAACACCAAATTAATAAAAAAACGTATAAACATATAAAAATTATCAAATTTAAATTAAAATTTAAATCATTTTCAAATTCATTTATCTTAAATTCGAATTTATTTTACTCACCATGCTTGTCATCGTCAATCTCATCTACTAAGGCCCTTGGGAGATCCATACTTTAATGAAAAAGCAAAAACGGCGTCGTCTGCAATCCTTCTCGGAAATGTAACCGAAGCTTCAAAAGCCTTTAGGGGTCAAAAATCATCAATCAAATCGAATCAAAAATAGAAACTTCAAAAAAAAAATCCGATTAATTTTCAAATCTTCAGCGACTTGAGAAGCAAACTTTGGTGAGTTTTTCAATCTCCATATCACTAAGTCAACCATAAACCAACTCGGGCTGAGTTATCCAGATTGAAACTCTTCTGTTTTTCTTTTTTTTTTTTTTTCCCTTTCAATGGCATGCAATGTGATAAATTCATGGACATTCACTGGTCTAGTGGGTGCATTTCTTGATCTCTCAATAGCTTATTTATTGCTTTGTGGATCAACTCTTGCTTATTTGGCTTCAAAATTTCTGGGCTTATTTGGCCAATCCTTGCCTTGTCCTTGTAATGGATTGTTTGGGAACCCACATAACTACAATTGTTTCCAAGCCATCTTGGTTAATAACCCAGCTCTTAAAATCTCATATGTTCAATCTTCTGTTAAGAATAAGCTTCCTTTTGATTCAATCTGGAACAACTTTCATGATGAAATTGATGATGAATACCATGACTGCCACTCAAATATAGAAAACTGGCAAAATGGGAATGTTGAAATGGGAGGGGAAGGATCTTCTAGTTCATGTAAATCAAAGAAGGATTTCATTGGAGCAAGAAAAGGAAGCTTTGAGCCAGTTTTTAAACGGAAGGGGCTTGGAAATCGGAGGCCAAGAGCTGGTCTTAAGCATCGTAAGAGAGTTACTAACGGTTATGGTGGAAAGGTTTTATCTTTTTCTTATGATCCTTTGGCTTCCATTACTACCCTAGCGGGTTTGAATGCTTCAGCAACTGTTGGTGAACTTGGGAATGATATAACTGAAGGTGAGGTTCTTTTCTAGAAGTTTAGTTTTACATTACGTTAGAAATTTCGTTTTAAGGATGGCTTGGACGATATGCGTATATCAACATATTACTCGAATTTGGATATAAGTATCGGATACAGGTATGTGTCCAACAAGGATATTTTTTTTTTTTTTAAAGTTTTTTTATGTATTTAGAAAGTCCTTACATGGTTATATCTACTATGCTTATGTCTGAAGTATGTCGGACACGGGTGTTGAACAAAGATATTTCAAGAAATATGAAGAGTCACCGCTAGCTTGGCTAAGGATTGCATTTCGGGGATAGCTAATTACCTTACTAAATAAGTGGGGATCGTTGTTCTTCACTGATTTGATAACTTTCGATATCTAATTTATGATAATTGTTTTGCTAGCAACTATATCACTCGGTTTTGGGGTGAGTGTTAAATCTTGACATGTGTCTCACATGGGATATGTTATACATTTATTTTTTTTTGAAGATATTCCATATATTTGGAGGCTCAGACATCCATAGCTATGCCTGCCCTGTATGTGTTGAATATGGGTACTTTGGGCCAACATAGACTAGCAGAGCTTCTCAAATTAGGTTCATTGGTAGTTTTACTTATATTTCAGTGTCCTTGTTGGGGATTTGAATAAGATAGCAATTATTAGATTCTCAAAACTTTAAATGCAATCAAAGAGAGTAGTGACGATTTAAACAAATGTGTTTTGTGTGTAAGTGGCAAACCCATTTGCGTAGATTGTTTTTAATGCAATTGAGTCCTATATTACACCGACTCATTATTTTCCTTGAAGTATCCATGTCTGGCACATATTTGGACATGAGTATGGGAATATAAATCATGACATTCCAAGGACCTTCCAAATACATAGAAAAACTTGAAAAGAAAAATTAGCATACTCATGTCAGACATATACTAGTAGCTGCCGCTCACACCCAAGTTAAAGTAACATAGATTGAGTCCTACTTTACGATCCAAGTGCATGGTACTTTTTGTTTCAAGAAAAGTTTTGCAAATTCTTCAAAATGCTTTGAACATTGAAGGGAATGTACGTAATAAATGTATGTGCTTTTAACTTGTATTTTCACTTCGCATGCTAATACCACATCTAATGTGCATATTTCTGTAACTTTAGATGGAAGGGAAATTTCGAAACAGATCAGATTGCCTAAGCGAAGTTCTCCAGGTTTTGAAGTGGATTATGATCCTTTTACTGAGAATAAACCCATAGAGAACGAACTAGCATTGGCTGAGTTCGAGTGCTTGACACCACCAGATCCAAACTTTGATGGCAGTGACGGAAATGCAATTAGAGTTTTAGAACACGTGGTAGACGAAGAGAATGCTGCTCGTACTGCTCTGTACCTTGAGCTTGAGAAAGAGAGAATTGCAGCTGCTACTGCTGCGGATGAGGCTATGTCGATGATAGTGCGTCTGCAAGAGGAGAAGGCGGCCATTGAGATGGAAGCTAGGCAGTACCAGAGGATGATGGAGGAAAAATTTGCATATGATGCTGAAGAGATGAACATTCTCAAAGAGATCTTAATAAGGAGAGAAAGAGAAAAGCATTTCTTGGAGAAGGAACTTGAAGCTTACAGGCAAATGTTTTTCGAAAACGAGCCGTTGGATACCGACATGTGTGATATGATAGCCACACAGGAACAAAGGACTTCAAATGAGGAGCAACTGCTAATGTTGAAGCGGATCGCTGAATCTGTTGGGGAGAAGGAAAAGACAAAAAATAATGGTGATTTTTCAGAGTATGAGGTCACATCTGTCAGATCACCAAATCATCCTCTTGATTGGGGGAAAAAATTAGCGGTTTCAGAACTCAATGATGCTGCTTCCTTAAATTCTAGTATCAAAAAAAATCATGCACATCTGTCTAGGAGTGATTATCAGTCAACTACTCCTTTGGGATCTGATTTGCATGAGAAAGCCATTAACCCTATGGTAGAAGAGGAGCAATGCAGTGAAACCGGTCCACACCAATCTTTGACACCGAAGACAACTGAGGCCAAGATAATTTTCCCATATAATAACAAAAGAATGGAGAAGCATAGAGGAGATTTACACATCTCAGATTCTGGTATCGATTATCATCTTTTTGATGTTCATGTCATTAATGATGAATCTAACTTGAATAAAGAAGAGACTGAAAACAGAAGTGAGAAGAAGTCAATATGTGTTACCTCAAACTTTCCTAGAACATGCGATAAGCTAACCACTGGTGGTTTAGAAATCGAGCCTGGCAGGAAAAGATACAGTTTAGATAGATTTGGCGGATTACCACCAATTAGCCCTTCACGAGTCAAATCTTTACCTCCCATTTCGCGTAGGAATTCCATGTCTGCTTTTGATTATGAAAGGTTGAAAATCGACAATGAAGTTGGGTGGCTTAGAGAAAGGCTGAAGGTTGTACAGCAGGGAAGAGACAAGCTCAACTTCCCTGCAGGGCACAAGGAAAGGGAACACGTTCAGCTGCAAATATTGGAAAATATTGCAAGTCAACTTCGAGACATTCGACAATTGACGGAACATGGGAAGGCTTTTCGACAGGCATCTTTGCCCCATCCACCCTCTAAGGTTTCGTTTTACTCTCTGCATGATCCAATATAAGTATATTGTACTTTCTTTTACATGATTACTACTTCTAGCAGTGGACATTTCTAGGACGTTACAGTTTTTTCTTTATTTTTTTTAATAAACATAAAATCTCTAACCAGAATGGCGGTCTCGGTCTCTGGTGCTCTCTGATATGACTAAGTGTTTCCAGGAGTCATTCACCAGTAAACCAGTTTGTAGACGTCACTTTGGAAAATATTCTTATTATGATCTAAATATTTATTGCTAGAAGATATAAAATCCTTTTTTCCCGTGTCTAAACCACTCTCCTAGACTATGTTACTCAAACTCGGGTGAGAACGTTAGTTACAGGCATATGTTTGACACGGGTATGTTTAATTATTTCTAAGTTTTTACATGTATTTGGAGAGCACTCGAAGGGTCATATCCCCACACCCATGTTTGAATATGGGTCAAACACGGGTGTTAGACATGGATGCATCCGTTTTCATAGCATTTTTAAGATTAGTGTCTCTTTTCTGCTTTGTAGATCACTAAATCTAGCACTATTCTGTACTAAGCAACATATTGTTCCTTGCTGACTTAGTATGATACTTAGAGAATACACATTGCCAGATAGAGAGCTCTGAATCTATCTTCTAAATAAAGTTTTGTGTTTTTTCACACAGCATTTATTTGACTGCATATATTCCTTCTCTATTTTGATGTTAGCTCGTATGCGTAAAAACTTAACCTGATCCTTGAACAACCTGGTTGATTGCTGGAGTTGTATGATTCCAGGTTATGTCCAAGAAAAGATATCAGCGGGGTGCTCGTTTAGATGTGTTGAGAAGCATTTAAATAGTGAATGGTAACTTTCGAATCTTAATAAATCAGATGAGCTTGATAATCTTATTTGTTTGCTTCATTTGCAACCAGCTGATACTTCTTTTATTCTTCTTTTTTTTTTTTTTTCACAGGTATCCTAATCCATTTTATGGTCTGAGAGTAATCTTGTTTGAGGTTTGTGACTGCTTCTCCCCGAGAGTGTATTTACATGGAGTCGAACCTCGGTTCTTTTCCGTGGACATGAGCATGCCTAACCACTCATATCACACCAGTTCGGGTACCGGCTGATACTTTATGAAGGTTTCAATTCTAACTTTCCTCCAATTGCAATCTATCTGCAAAAATTTTACTTGTTAAGTGAAATATTAGTTGAAGGATGCTAGAGATGTAAGACGAATATATTAGTTTCTGCTTATTGATTTAGAATCCAATTTTGACTACTCGGTACCAGGGATTTAAAATTCGACCACAAAAGCGTTTTTTGTTGCATCGCATTTATTGTAGTTTTGGACATAATAAATACTGTTATAGCTAATTGCGGTAAATATTGACTGCGAATATTAATAACGAAAGGTGCCAAAACTGCTAAATAATGACCGCAGCATTGTGTTGCGGTTGCTATTCAAATTCTTTTTCGGTATGCTTGGAATTTAAAATGCGATCACAACAGCATTTTTTGTTGCATCGCATTTATTGTAGTTTTGGACATAATAAATACTATTACA
>JBBYHM010000016.1:3940867-3969994 GCA_038381775.1 Adansonia rubrostipa | reverse complement strand
CTTTTACTTGATTGCATTCTGCTGCAGTCTTGTTAAAACACTGTACAAGAGAAAATTGAAGGATGGAATTTGTAAAACAAGCACTAATCAATTTTCCTTTTCTTCTATGTTGATTCGATTTTTCATGCTTCGTGAAGTATCCTTGTTAGACGTATATGTGGACATAGGCATGGAGATCAATGTTGGAGGAATGGAACTAGATTGGCCGGTACAACCAGGAATCAGTTGGTCTCACGGTTCAAAGACGTGTATATAACCGGATTTTTAGAGAATTAGATAGAACTGCTAAACAATAGGGAATCACAAACCCAAAAATGGAAAACATGGTAAAATTGAATTTAAGATATTATATTCAAATTAAACTTAAATTTAAACCAAAAAATAAGCTCAAAATACAATAAAAAAAAAACCATTTGGCCCAAAAAAATTTAAACCAGAAAAAAAAAAAAAACATTTTCTTTCTTTACCCCCCCCCCATCTAATACTCTACCCTCACCAACAAGTTGCAAAAATTGCTTTTATATATTTTAATTTTTAGATTTTTTTTATTTTTTTTATTTTTTGATTTTTTGAATTATTTTTATTTTTCTTAATTACTTAATATTAGGATGTAGTTAAACCATTGGTTGAATAGGAAATCAATAGTTCAACCGGCTTGACTACCGATTTAGTTTTTTAGTCTTTAAGATCTAATCATACAAAGATCTTTCAAATATATGAAAAAAATCTTTAAAAATTCAAATATACTCGTATCGAAACTATATGTGTCCGACACTCACACGTAACTACCACTTGAAGATTTTTTATTTTTTATATTCTCCCCCTCATTTCAGTCATTTAACCATTTCCTAATGTTGGATAATGAAGTATGGTTTATAGCTCCTTGATATAGTGTTTCATTACTGCAGGAGTTTTTTTTTTTCCCCCTACCAGTTGGATGATGTATGGCATATGCTGATAAAATATCATTTCTGAAAAAAAGATTAGACACGATTACACGAATATAACACACATAAAGTAATAAAAACAAGGCATTACACCATATGAATATATGTTTCAAAATTTATATAATATGAATTATTAACGTATTAAAATTTATGTAAAAGTAAAATTTCTTAAACACAATTATAACATGACAAAATACACGAATATGATATGAATATACGAATTGTCATACTTGTTGGGTGTGAAACAAAGGCAGATGTTAGAGAATTTCATGAACTGTATGTTTCTTATGTATGTTCCCATTATCTTATATGATAAATTTTTGTCATGTTACTTTCGAACTTTTTCATCAAAGCCAACATCCTCTTGGCCTAGTGGCTATGAGTACGTTAGAGTGACATGTTGAGCTCGGGTTCCAGTTCTAAGCATCCTTCTTCCTCATCCCTATTCTCAATTTTAATGTTGTTGCTTTCCTTGTATCGAAAAAAGAATGTTTCATCAAAGTTGGCTAAGAAAGACAAGAAATCTAAGAGTAAGTATGGTAAATTAATGAACTAGGACTTTTAAGTTACTCTGACTTTCATTTCTCTTAAAATATTTGTGTAAGTATATTCATATATAAATATGGTGATGTGGCATCCAATAAGAATTGGACCTATTGAGGTTGTACTATGTCATTATTTTTAAAAATATCATGTGTCACAATTGGATTAGATTTTAAAAGTCACGTCAACATTTATTTAACGATATCAATATAAAGTATTTATGTATTTTATGGAATCATATTATAAGTAATAATATATTTATAAGAAGAAAAACGAACATAATTTTAAAAATTCAATTAAAATAAAAAAATAGACATTCAATTTGAAAAAACAAAAAAAGAAGCATGACATAAATCAATACGTATTCTTATAATTGAACATTCATGACCACGTTCAAACAAATTGAACATGTCATAAATGTAAAGATTCGTACAATATGCATTCCTAGAGCTACAGTAAGCATTTTCGATTAAAAATAATTTGATTAATTCAATTCGATTACGTCGATTAATTAATAATATTAAAAATATTTTTAATCAATTTAATTAATTCGACAGCATTGAACAAATTTTCACCCGTTAATTGAATTAACCAATTTAATAATTTGCATTTCTAAGGATGAAGCCCATTTATATAGTCCACATGCATAAGCCCATTTGTTGAAACCAATTTTCTTGTTTTGTACATGAAGTATTGATTTGACGACGCTTATAGACTTTAAATTTTCTTTCACTAACAAAATTATAACTATTATTTTTTTTTAATCTTGATTAGTTGATTAACCGATCGAGTTAATCAAAGTATTATGCTTAATCGATTAGTCCAGTAATCTAAAAAGTTCAATCGATGGTTAATCATTTTTAAAATTTTAGTTAAATTTTAAAAATTTTTTAACCGAATTAATCAATTTCTTTACCCCTATTGAAAAGTAATCAATAGTGATGAGGTTAAGCTTGCTAAGCTCGCCAAACACACAGCCCTTAATAGGGTCCAATCGACAAAGCCCAACAATTCACACCAATATCAAAGAAGACACGTAAGCCTTCTTCAACATCTCTGTGGTCACGTTGCTTTACACAATAGAGACAACGTAGAGCCCAGACCCCAGAGTGAGGTCTTCCATTCCTTTACCTACTGACTCTTAGCCAACAGACAACACATGTGCTCCTTAAGCCACCCAAACAGGTATAAATAACCCTTTTTCAAGGCAACTCACAGGACGTTCATAAGTACCATCTTTTTCTACTCTCTTTTTACTTCCCCAAATCTCATTCTTCTTCTCCAAAACATTGACTTCAGTGTCAAAGTGTGTGCTGAAAGTTACGTCCTTGCATGCCCATCTATAAGCTCCCTCAGTTCCTACGCTATATCCCGAAGGGTTTAAGTCGCCTGATCACCCAAAAAACCTTAACAGATGGAGCTTCACAAAATTAAATATGTCCGATTGTTTAATAAGCAAAAATTTATTTAAATTTTTTAATTTTCTTTTTCATTTTCATTCCGGGGAGCTTATTTCAATTCAAAATTTCCAAGGCATAATTTAATAGTATTGCTACGGATAGAAAAACTTGGGAAAGTGCTTTTGAAAAGTATTGCGAAAAAGCATGGTTTAAGATTTGAGTATTTTTCTATTGTTTTGAAAAAAAAAAAATGGTAGAGAGTTTACTTTAGAGAGTTTAAATATCCGAAAAATATGTCATATTAAAAAAAATGAAAATTTATGAATAATTAAAAATATATAAATAAAAAATTTTGGTATTTTGCACTCAAAAATATATTTATAAATCGTAAAAACACTTCTTGAAGAGCTTTTACGGTTTGCTAAAAAAAATGTGACAATCACATTTTTATTCAAATACTAAGTTTGATATTAAATAAATATTAAATATAAGCAATAATTAATATAAATGTATTTGGCTTAATGAAATGATATTTAATATAAAATTAAAAGATTAAAAGTTTAAATATCATTAATTGTAAATAAAATTTTGAAAAAATAAAAAATATAAATAAATCCGGTTTTTACTAGTTGATTCAATTTTATAACAATTTACTTATTAAGTGATTCTAATATATGTACTAAATCAGACCACTAATAAATTTTTAGTTTAATCAGTTTAACCGATCGATCCGATATGTTAATCAATGGCTGCATTGTAAATTGCAAATGTACCCAAAAGAATTTGATATCCACTCTTTATTTCTTTTTCTCATTTTTATTTTTTTAATTGTTTAATACAGCTGCTTATAAATAGCAAACTAGAACTCCAACATTAATTGTTATTCTTTTTAGTGTTAAAGAAGAACAAATTAGATTCGTTGAAAGGAAAAACGATTCTCCGTCCATTGGACAAGGATTGAATTGTAACTTTATAAAATAAGAGTCACCCTTTCTCTTATCAAAGCTAGCAAACAATATCCTGTAATGGGCATATTCTGATAATTTTTTCATCAATAATATTGACTGGTTGGATCAATTCAATTAAGAATTAGAGACCTATCCACTCCAATATGTATTATAGATTGGTTTTTGGTTAACAGGTAAAAAATTAGGTTTACATTGTTATTATTTTTGTAAATAATGAGATTTAGAACCTTAGACCTCTAGATTTTATATTAAAATCATAATATTAAATAAAATATATAATTTTCTTAAGTATTTATAATTTGTAGTTGAATCAACTGATTGAATTGATTGAACTAATAATCAAAATCTCCGTCGATTCAAGATTCAAACTAATTTTTAACCATTGCTTTTCTTTTTGATATAATAAACTTTGATATCTAACAAAATAAAATTAATAGTCATATCGTATGTGCTCGTGGGTTGAGTCAGACTGAATTCAAATCAGGTCTAAAATATAATATTACTATCATTTATACTTGTTCAAACCTCGCTCAGCTAGAAGTATATGCTTCAAATTTTGCCTAAGTCTATCCATATTTGTAAATGGATAGTCCAAACTCGTTTAGACCCACCCATTTTATTTTTTTAACTTTTTTAATTTAATATTTTTTATTAAGTTTCAAATTTTAAATAAATTTAATAATTTTTTAATATTTACACTATAATATTACATATATTTTTTTACATGATAAAAATTACTTAATATATAAAAATATAGAATTAATCTATATTATATAATTAAAAAATGATTCAAGACAAGCATAAGTCTTGAAAGTGAGAGCCAAGGTCCAATTCATTATTTAAACTGGCTTATTTTTTGTCTAAATTATTTTTTGAACCTAACATTTTCTTCTTAACTTATCCCAAATATCGAATAAGTCTTCAAATTTGGACGAATAACTTAACTCATAAACATATTATTTAAAAGCAACCCGTCATAAATGAGATTTACACTGAAGAGAGTTACTGAAAATTCCCTTCTAGTGGTTTTAGAAGGAACATAAGAATTCTCAAAGACTTATATTCAGAATCTATGATGAATTAATCCATAAATAGTGATCAAATCCATGATAAGTGAATTATTTTATTTTTACTTAAATCTTTAGATATTTATTACACCCAAATAAACTTGTATTTCTTTGATTTATAATCATATAAATTCTTATTTTAATACGTTAAAGATTTATTTGAATACAAATTAAAAATTAAAGATTTTTTTTGTTACAAATTAAAGATTAAAATTTATTTGTTACAAATTAAATATTAAACACTTATTTAGATATAAAATAAAAGTTAAGGACTAATTTAGATATAAATTAAAGGTTAAATTATTATTTGGGTTTAAATAGAAGTTAAGAATTTATGCTCTTAAATTTTAAGAGTATAAAGACTTATATGGCTCTATCTAAACCGAAAAACTTGGTTTAAATTGCATTAAATTAAAAACCCCCAAAATACCTTATATATGTAAACAAATCATGAAATCATAAATGTTCAAATAAAATCCTTCCTGGACTTGTTCATGGGTCGACTCAAAAAAATTTTGAAATTTAAATTAAAGTTTAGATTTGTCTCGGCCTTATTAAAGAGTGAATTACTGTGTAAAAGAAACAAAATTTTTAAAAAATTATTTAATTAACATTATATATTTTATAATTAAATTTAAATATAAATATTACTTTATTCGTTAAATAATGATTTGAATCAAATTAAAAAATTTAAATTTAAATTCGATCAAAATCTATCGAATCAAATTAACTATTTAACCTTCGAGGAGGCCTACTCCATGTTGACCATTTTGGAAAAGTATCAAAATTCAGTTATCCTAAATAGGAGCTTGGTTGGTGGTGGTCCTAATTAATTATATAAAAAAAAAAAAACATTTATAGATTCTAAGTTAGGGGAGTTATTTAAAATAATATGTACAGAAAGAGGGAGAAAGATAAGAAAAAAAAGGATTTATTCTAAAAAAACATGTTGAATATTAAAAAAAAATTATTTAATACATTGTGAAAGAAATTTTTTTTTTCTTTTGCAGTGCATACTTGTTGTAGGATTAAATTAATTCATCGATCAGATTATATATTTAGTAAGATTTTAAACAAAGCTTTTATAAATTTAAATTAGTTTAACTTGAATAATTATTTAATAATAATTTTTATATAAATTTATTTATAAAAATATATAAATATAAATATTAAAATAATTTTTTTTAAAATTTTAATATCTTTTAAATATTGAAACGGGTTGTAGAATCAACCTGATCCAAATTGAATTCGGATAAGAAAATAAACATTTTTTAAGCTAACCTATAAACATATTTATGTAAGATATAATAAAAAATTTTATAAAAATAATGTAATAAAAAATATTTGTTAATTTTTATCTCATTTATATAATTAAAAAAATTCAATTGAATGTGCATAAAGAACAAACTTTAATATTAATAATTCTATTATATATAAAACGTACTCTAATCATTAATGGCTTTGTTAAATATCAAAGAGCTGCCGCTACGTCACCCACTTAGCCCCAATTCTTTTTTTGATGGTTTCTTTTTGTTTCTCTTTTTAATTTTTTTTGGGGGTCAAAGGGGGAATTATCTGTTTAATTTTTAAAGTTTATTTATTTGTTATTTATTTATTTATTTATTTTTGTAGATGGTGCCGTTTCAAACGGGAAGTCAAGAGGGCACGTTTTGTCTTTAATCCTCAGTCTCTTATTATAAATAAACAAATATCTTCTTATTAAATATTATTATTATTATATTCAATATTTTTTTAGTATTTCTTTTTAATAATAATAATAATAATAATAAGACAATTGATACGTGCAATTTTTAGTTTTCTTTTATTTTATATATTTATTTCGTATTATTATATTGTAATTATATTTAAAATATTTTATATTTATATATTTTAATATATTTTTATAAATTAATAATTTATATTATATAAATTTTAAAATTTTAATATATATATAAATAATATTTATATTAATATTATTATTTATTATATTTTAATTATATTTTTTATATTATGTCTAATAGTATCGAATTTAATTTCTCCCTAAACTAAATTTAAAGCCAAAACTATCCTTTTGAGAACAGCTCAAGTGGGGACAAAATGAGGGTGTGTTTTGTCTTTTGACATGTGGGATAGGGTTAGTTTTTTTTTTCTCTCTCACGATTATCACCACCATTCAAAAAACTTTTAAATAAATATTATATTATTTCAAAATTAAAATATAAAATTTATAAAAATAAAAAAATAACTATAATAGTAATAATTACCCTTATTTTAGGGTTATAATAAAGGGTTATAGTTTTAAGCTTCTTATAATATCATTTCACTTTCCATTTTTTCGTTCTTTCTCTCTCATTTCTAAGGTAAGTTTCATTTTTTTTTAATTATTTTGTTTATTGATTTTATTTTAAACTGTCATATGTTATTTCTTCATCTGGGATTTCTTTAATCTTTAATCTTTATTTAATTAATTTATTTAGAAACATTAATATTAAAAAATACATTATAAAAACATAAAAAACATCATTTAAATGAAAAAAAAATAAGAGTAATGAAACAGTGCTTTGCATTTTGCAATTTTTTTAACAATAGGGGAAGAAAAAAAAAGTAATTTTCTTTTTTCTTTGATTTGAAAATTCAAGGTTAATGCTTTAATGGGTTTTTTAGGCAGGGGTGAGATTTTGTTTCTTTTTGGAGTTTCAACTCAATTTTTTTCTTTTCTTTTTGGTTTTTTTTAAGATGATGCCATGGAAGTTCACCACAGTATATCACTATCCTTATGAAATCTTATTGTAAAAGTGTGATCTTTTTTTATTCTGAAACAGTGTCAGAATGAAAAAAGAAAAAGAAAGAAAAGTTAATCTTGTAGACATTATTAAAAAGATAGTTACATATATATATATATATATATATATGTTTGTTAAAGTACTCAATGGATGTAGGCAATATCTGTAGAATCAAAGGTCATAGCTTCCTAAACTGTGGGTTCAGGGGGCGAAGGTTACAGTCACATATAGGCCTGAAAGTCTGGGTTCTGGGAAGAAAAGAGAGGACTTTTTGATGGTTGGTTGGGCCTTTTTTACTGGTCGTCTAAAAGGTTGGTCTCCTTTTTAGACTGTAGATAGTTTAAAAGAAAAAATCCTGGAACTTTTTGGTGACTCTTTTACTGTGCTGTTCATCCAAATCCTTATTACTCTGAAATAAAATTTACAGTTGTGACAGCAAGCTTGTACCCTGTTGATTTTATTGGACTTTGAATCTCTCTCTGGTTATTGGGAGTTATTAGTTGTTATTTTCATTTTCGTTGAAGTTTTCGTATTCATATTTAATATATTTTTAAATATTTTATGTATCTTTAAAAATGGAATTAGGTTTAAATATTTTTTAAATATATAAAAATTTTAAAAAATAATTAAATATATTCCAATGGATATTTATACCACCTGAATCTGAGTAATATAAGCTATTATTCTCATTTGGTGCTACCTGCTGTTTATGGTTCATTGGTAGCTGGTTATGGTTCATTGTTCTGTTTCAGTTCTGAATATTGATATTGATATGGCTTGTGGGTTTTATTTATTGATATTGATATGCCTTAAAATGAATTACTTGATGAGTATTCTGTTATTTCAAAATATTCCCTTTTCTTTATCTTCTCTTTTTGGAATTATCTGTTTCTTTTCAAACATTGGCTTTTCTTTGGTGGGGTTTCTTGTTTTCTCTAACTCTGACTTCATTTCTTGCTTTTAATGCATGCTTTTAGTTCAAACCCGAAGTCTTGTTTTTCTTCTTCTTTTTTGGATTTTTCGGTTCTTTCTGATTTGTTTGCTACTATTTTCTTCACCCTTCCATTTAAAGTCCGTTAACGGTTGATTTTTCTTGGTGGTTGAGCAGTTTAAGTATTTGGTCAAGGTTTGAAACAGTGAGAAGGAATTGGCTTATGGCTTCAAAGCAGACTGTAGTAGTGCCTATGAAAGAACCATCATCTAACTTCAATCCATATCCCCCACCTCTTGCTAGATTTGAAGATGTTGTTGCTAGTCCAAAGTTGTTCCTATCTACTTTGGAGAATCTCCATGCTGCTATGGGAACTAAATTCATGTAAGTTTATTTTTTCTTTGATCCCTCGATATTGATATTCATTGCAATTAACTGTTATGGTATCTTTTTATGTCCGCAACTGCGATAAAGTCAACGTGACCAAAAATGAGTATGTGTCTCTTGATAGTTTTGCTTCCTAACTTTACTTATGGTATGAAATAGCATTTATATGTTTATATATGTTAATAAGCATATCTAATGCTTACTTCCAATGCTACTATCCAGATTCCATATCCATTTGTTTCCTGTTACGTATAGCATTACATATATATACTACGATGAATGATCCTTTTTTTGTTATTCATGAATAAGTATTATATTGCTTGGACTCGGGTGTGAGTGTTAGATATGTGCATTTGTCTGAAACGGTTGTGTTCAATTTTTTTTGTTTAATGTTTTCTTATGTATTTTGAAGGTACTTGATGTGTTATATCTCATACCACGTTAAAGGCAATGCGACCCAAAATGTGTCTATCCACAATTTAAATCTTGTCTCTTGATGGTTTTGCTTCCTATGTTCACATGTAGTATGAAATAGTATTTATTTGCCCTCATATTGCTCTGACTCTTCAATTTTTTTGAATTACCGATATTTAATATTCGTATCTGACGCACTTTTGGACATTGATGCCCGAATATGACTCTTCATGGACCCTTCAAATACATAGAAAAACTTTAAAAAAATTGTACATGCTTATATCGGACACATACCTGTATTAATACTCACTTGAGTCCGAGTAATATAGATTTGCCCGTATATGTTAACAAGCATATCTAATACGTACTTCCGATGCTACTATCCAGATTCCAGATGCAGTTGTTACATATTATATATAGTACAACATTGCATTTGTATACTATGATCCTTTTTAATTATTCATTAATAAGTTATTATGCTGGTGGTGTAGGATTAGAGACCAGCAAATGTTTTACGGTATTAAGTCTTCAGTTTATAATTGAAGCATAGGCCTATGTTACTCGGATTTAGGTATGAATGTTAGATAAAGGTATGTGCCTGACATGAGTATATTTATTTTTTTTCCCAAGTTTTTTGATATAGTTGGAAGTTCGTATCCATACACCCATGTCCAAAAATGTGTCGAACAATGAGAGTCAGACATGGATATTTGAAGAAAAATAAAGAGTTTGGGCAACGTAGGCATAGGCTATTGGCTCTCTGTTAGCAATCAAAAACTATGTTCTACCCTTCAGGTTAGAGCTTGTCTAGCCTATATTGGAAAATGCAGCATGTTCCATAACTGATGATACTTGCTTTATGCTCTTGTGTTACTGCTGAGGAACGGAAGTTCTAAGTAGTCACTTGAGCACGGATATACATTGCAGTTGTTGACACATTTTCGGTCATATAGCATTTATTGTAGTTGTAAACGTAATGAATGTTATTGCGGTCAGTTGTGGTAAATATTGGTTGTGAATATCCATGGTGGAGGGAGCCCCAAAACCACAAACTAGGACCACACCATCACGTTTGAGCCACTATTTAAATCCCTGCACTTGAGCAATGTTATAGCAATAAAAATGGTTTACTTGAGTATATTTATATCCTCGATTTGATTTAGAGTAACCCTTTTCTTTAGAGTTTCTTTAGAGCCTTATGTTTATGATAAAATCTTCTGTTCTGGTAGCCTGATAAAACAAAATAGCAGGACATAGTTGATATATAACACTGATCATTTTATTCGATGCCATGACTTTAGTTGTATTATGCTTATCCGCTTATACGAAAACTATGGTTGGTTTACCGACATATTCTTTAGATTTGGCTGTCGAAAACGGTGTACATTCATTTTATTCGATGCCATGATTTTAGTTGTATTATGCTTCTCCGCTGATTCGAAAACTATGAAAGGCTTAGTGACAAATTCTCCGGTTTTATCTGTAGAAAACAGTGTATATTCTTTGAATTGCAATTTAATTTTCTGCTGTTTTCGTGAATCTTGTGGAAAATCGTACGCAGGCCCTTAATTTTTCCTGCATTTTCAAACCTGGATTTTTTTTTTCTGGTTTTCCGAAGTGTTCATTGGAATTGATTATGGAAGTGGAGAAAAATCACCTCCATCTACGCATACTTAACATATATAGTTCTTTATTTTTTTTTAACTGAATACATTACCGAGTATGCTTATTGGCAGTTTTAGGCTAGATGTCTTTGTGAATTGATTCTGGCATGAACAAAGTGGACCTATGCTTGTGTCTTCGATACACTGCCCGGTAGAAGTACCCTTTTTTGACAATTTGTTCGTAATTATACTTCTCTACCTAAATTTCGATAATTTATTTTGTCTCTAATCCGATGTAGGAAACCCATCATAGGAGGAAAGGAGTTAGATATGCACAGACTTTTTGTGGAGGTAACATCCCGTGGTGGCATCGAGAAGGTAAGGTGATATACACCTAATTGTCCGAGTTTCTTTCTCCCCTCGAGTAGTGTCATTTGGAATCATGGCACGGTTAATGAATTCCATATATCTTCAATGCGGCCATGCATGTTATGCCTATTTCCCAGTCATTTATGAAAGACTCTTTCAACATGAACTGGTCTTTGATGACAAAAAAGCCAAAATCACATAGCTGTCTATAGGTATATATCCCATTTTTTTGTCTGCAAATATGAAATCAATGGCTACAAATATGTCTAGTTTGAATGGTGCAGTCTTCCTTGAGAAATACTTGGGATATGAGGTCGGGACTAGGAATTAGAAATTTTCTCCGTATTGAAGCCGTTCGAATGCCATCCGGTGGCATAGCAGCAATCCTTGATATGAGTCGAGTTTATGCTCGATAACTTAGTTTGGATTGGACATTGGTGCTGCCGATTACTATTTGTTCACTTCCGGTCCATTCCTTATAAATGTTCAGTCTAGTCCTGAGTTAAGATGGTTGTAGTCGAATACATTATCTATCCATACAAGTTACCAGTTTAGTCAGGAATGTGCTTGATTTTGTTTTCCAGAGCATTATCATCCTCGTGTGCAGAGCAAACGAGGCGAACAGAACGATTGCGTTTCATAATTATTTCTGCAAACTTAAGACTAGGAAATGAGCTATATACTTGTAATAGACATTAATCATGTGCCGAATGGAGCGTGCAGATTATAAAAGAGAGAAGATGGAAGGAAATTACCGCCATTTTCAACTTCCCCTCTACAGCTACGAATGCATCTTTTGTGCTTCGGAAATATTATGTTTCTTTGCTTCATCACTATGAACAACTCTACTTCTTTAAAGCCCGTGGTTGGGTTCCAGTTTCTTCTGGTATGCAAATCGAGAACTCGAACTCTTCTTGAATTAATGTCAGTGCACTGCTCTTTAATATTTTATGATGATGCATTTATGCAGATCCTTTTAGGAACCCATCCGTTACACAGATTCCTACTCAAGGGGCAGTATGGCCGGCCATAGATGTTCATGCAGCTGCTATCCAGCGACCGGGAGTTAATATTGCCGATTTGCCCACAGGTGCTTTTGAAGTTCACTGTGCTGAATGAATGTGTCTTTATATTTTCTCTTGTGAAGCTGGTGGAGTTTCCCTTTATGTTGCTCCGACTCTTCATTTTTCTTGAAGTACTTGTGTCTGATACAGATTCAGATATGGATATAAGGATATGACCTTTCAAAGACCTCTAAATATATTAAAAAAGCTCGCAATTTTTTAAGATTCATACTTCAAACTCATAATATTTTGCTATCATTTGTATATTTCTCACGTAACATTAGTGCCATTGTAGATCTTTGTAGCTTAACTCGGTTTTGAACCTTTCTATCAACGAGTCTATCTTCGTAAAAGTGTCATGATTTGATCCGTTCCAATAATGTGTTTTAGTTGATACAGAGGCAAGGCCATCGACAGCAACAGCAGGCTCTCCTGTGATCGGGGTCATCGATGGGAAATTCGAGAGTGGTTATCTTGTTACCGTCACCATTGGCTCAGAGAAGCTAAAAGGCGTCCTTTATCAGGCTTCGGATGGAGCTCCACCCCAACTTCTGCACGAATATGGTGCGTTCACTGGCAAGAGCGAGAATCCTCGTGCTTCATCGGGTGTGCAACGCAGGAGGCGCAGGAAAAAATCTGAGATAAAAAGGAGGGATCCGGCTCATCCCAAACCGAACAGGAGTGGATATAATTTCTTTTTCGCCGAGGAACATGCAAGACTGAAACCGCTTCACCCTGGAAAAGATCGAGAAATTAGTAAAATGATCGGTGATCTATGGAACAAGTTAACAGAATCAGAAAAAGCAGTAAGAGCCATATCGGATTCTGTTAATTCATGAATCGAACATGTCGTATAACTTGATTTTTTTTCTCTCTTTTACGATCTGCTTCTCAACTTTGAATGCTTGCTCGGACTTTTTATCGTTGTTTCAGGTTTATCAGGAGAAAGCTCTCAAAGATAAAGAAAGATATAGAGTTGAGATGGAGGATTACCGGGAAAGACTAAGGACTGGTCAAGTTATCCGTGACGCGATGCCCCTACAGCAACGACTTCCCGAACCAGATATCGAAATGACCGAAGCAGATATGAAGCTCAAAGAAACCGAAGGCGGGGATTCACCCCGAACCCCGTATAACGATAGCAGCAGCTCTGATGGAAGTGACATCGAAGATGATAAAACCGCAGACAAGGATTTTGATATGGAAGAACCTCAAGTCGCTGGAGGAGGTGGTGAATCTATGAATGTAGACATGGATATTTCGGCTGAGCATGCAACTGAGCCGTCTAAGGTCGACAAGAACATTGGAAATAATGACGTCGAGAAGTTGAGTATCGAAGGTGAAGATAACTCGGCGAATCCTTTATCGGATAATCAATAAACTTTCTGGCAATGAAGTTAGCATTTGGTTGGCTATGATACACTAAAATCTGCTCATTGTGACTTCCCAGAGGATTGATGCATTTAGAGATGGTAATTCACTCCTTTTTTTGGTTTATTTTTCTGCATTTTTATTTAGGTTTAATATACAAATTGGTTTACGAATTATACCCTTTTTCATGATTTGGCACCAAAAGAAAATAAATTCAGAATTAGGTATTTCAATTTTACTTCTATCACCCGCATTAGTCTATCGCGTAATGGTTTGATGATGTGTCATTTTTTTACTAATAAAAACGTGACATATAGCATTTTTGACACATCAGCAATATCGCGTTAGTAGTTTTGCAAATTTTTAAATTAAATAAAACTTAAAATAAATTTTTTATTTTAAAATTTTAAAAATTTTAATCAAAAAAGTTAAATTAAGAGGTAAAAATTTCTAAAATTCTAATGTGGCATTGTTGATGCATACAAGTTGCCACGTGTCATGTTTTTATTATTTAGAAAATGACACATCATCAAACCGTAAAGCCATAGATAACATAAGTGACGGAAGAAAAGTTTTAAAGTGCCTAATTGGGATTTTTTTTCTTTTAAGCACCAAATTCGTGAAAAACGATATAAGATTGGAGCAATTTTTATGCAAAAACCCTTTTTGTTTATAAAAGTTTAATCTTACTGTTAACAGGAGCTTTTGTTTTCTTAGGTATATGGGGTGAGGGCAAGATTTTTGGCTGGCTTGGGAACATTTTGTTGGGAGCTATGTTACTGGACTCTTCACTTTTGGGTAAAGTATCTATGTCGAATACATCCAAAAGTGAATACAAAAGTATTATTCTTTAAATATATGAAAAATTAAAAAAAATTCGTATCTACACTTGATCTCGTGTTTGAGTAATATAGATTGGAAGAAATTTTTGCTGCTATTGTTGATTGGCATGCAGAAGGCTCATCTGTAGACGTTGTTGACAACAAAGTGTAAAGATGCATTAAGAAAACTTTTTTACTTTTTAATGCATAGGTGATTTTTTTTTTTTTACTTGCTTATTTGTAATGTGAATTATCAGGTCCATTTTTGTTTTCCATTTGAAACATGAACAACTAGATCTGTTAATTTGGCAGGGTGGGTGGGTTGGTTTTGGGTCGAGTTAATTTAAATTGAGTCATTTTTTGTTCGAGTCATTTTGATTTCGGATCACTTTAAGTTCGTATTATTTCGAGTTCGTGTCATTTCGGTTTCAGGTAAATTAAATTTAACGATCGGATTTAGGTCATTTTAGATTTAGGTCATTTCGGATTTGAGCTAATCGAGTTTAACATTCAAGTTGATCAATTTTAGATCAATTAGATTTAACACTTTGGTTTATCAGGTTTGGTCATTTTGATTTAATTGTTTGGATCATTTTTGGTCCGGCTCAGTCGGTTTTGGATTTTGGACTTGTTCTGATCAAATCAATTTATATATATATATATATATATGTATTATGTAGCAGTAAGATGGGTCAAGAAAGAAAGTTAGAGCTAAAGTCTGACTTACCTTTTAATTGGGTTTAATTTTTTTTGCCTTAATTCATTGTTCAAGTATAATTTTTTATTCAAACATGTTCAAATATTAAATAAACTTTCGAATTTAAGATGGATAGCCTATTTAATTTCTCTCTTTTTAGAGAAATAGAACTTAAATTTCTATATTCATGCATCTGACTTGGCTGATTTTTAGTTCCATGTATAGCATTCTGCAATAACATTTGGCATCTAGAATATTAAATGTTCCAACTTATGAAATTTAATTTAAATCAATTCATGCCTAAAAGTTATAATGACGCAACTTAAAGATGCATTATATATATATATATATATATATATATATGTATATGGAATCTTTCACTCATTAAGTCATTATCATGATGATACGTACCTACTTAAGACTTGAGGGAGGTAATTAATGATGTAATTCATCATATATATATATAATAATTAAAATTAAATTTTATTATTATAGTATGAGTCAATTTTGAATTTTATCACCATATTTTAAACCTCTTGATGGGTTGAGTAACTAACTAAGCAGATGGGTCTAGCTTGATTCAATTAGGGCCTTTGATAAATTTGTTTTAATTTAAATTGGAAGGTTAGAGAAGACAAGAAAAGAATAATTTGATAAATTCGTATGAAATAGATTCTTTGATTTCTGAATTAAGATTCAGTGTACTATTTTTATTTTAATTTCATACGCATATTTGATTTTAGGTATTTTTGTAAAATATAATAAAAAATATAATTAAAAAAATTTATTAAATTCTCAATTTGTTTGTACAATTTAAAAACTCTACCAACGATAATATAAAACAAACTTATATATTGTAAAACAAACACTCTTACAACATATAATTTCTTATTCCAAAATATTATTTTAGAACAAAAGAGAGAAGATCATAACCAAACAAAAAGACAACTGTTTGAGGTAGGATCAATTATCTTCAAAAAATAATTTGAAGTTAATTTTTATGGGCACTTAGGGCCACCTTCCTTAGTTTTGAGGTCGTTGTAGCAAGGACATTCCTCCTTATGCCCATATGTACCAGAAGGAACACACAAACATTTCTGGCAGCAATAGTTGCAGAAGAACAAACATGGCTTCTTGTGATGTGTTTCCGAACACCTATATTCACATGCCTTTACACACTCTGCAAACAAACAATCAGACAAAAATTTTTTTAGGATTCTTCGTGTTTTCCTTTTTTCTTCATCGATGATGAAAATTTTAACTCTATAAGATGATTTTTAACCTAAATTTATATTTGATGTATCAACGATGTACAAATTTATAAACTGTTACTTAATCCGACTATATTATCTTATTAAAATGCTTTTAAAAATAAATACAGATAATTTTATTTTTAATAAGGTGATACCATCTTGTTCACTTTCAATGTGTCGAATATAAATCTTTTTTAACCCATAGCAGTATGATAATCTTTTCAATTGTTTTCTATACAAAGAATGTTATATAGTCTAAGAATAATGAAAGGAGATGTTGATATCGGGATTCGAATCCCTGCTGTACTAAATACCACGTCTTAAGAGTAGTTGCATTTATCAACTAGGTAAGTCTCTAGTTTTTTTTTTTCTCTTTTTTTTTTTTTTACAAAAATGTCATAATTTAGAGTTAAGAGAAAATGTTACAAATACTGAGATTCAAACTTCAAACTTGTTAAATATCACCCATTAAAAGTGATTACATAAACCAACTATGTTAAGTTTAATAATTAAATTCTCAATTCTTTTTGGTTATGTTTGAGCCAAAACTCTATCATGCAAAATAAACAACAAACTAATAATTAAATTCTTGCTCCTCTTACAACAAGATAAAAGAAAAGGTAATTAATTAAGAAAGAGCAAAGGGAATTTGTTTAACCTATGGATATATTACCTTCAGGTTTAAGGGATCCTTCTGGACCAGCCTGTCAAAATCAAACAACAAGATATTAGGTTTATTTTTATCGATTTTCTCTATGTAGATGGTTGAAACTGTCTGATTTTAACAGGAATTAAAGTATGAATTTGAAGGAATATGTGCATAGTAATTTATAAAATCAAAACTTTTATTTAATTAGAAATTATAAAAAAAATTAAAATCAAACAGTCAACTTTTCTGTCTTTTTTTAAAAATATATATATGAGAAAATTCGGAAAGAGAGAAATTATAAAAAATAATAAAAATACAGCTCAAAAATTGATATGAAATGAAAAAAAATAATATGAATATAAAACGAATATACGAATATATCAAAATTTATATAATATGAAATCTTAATGTATCAAAATTTTTATAAATAAATACTATTTTAATCACGATTATGATAAAAAAATCAATACAATATGAATTAATACACGGACCGTATCTATATATGAATATACATGTTTTTCCCTCAAAGAGAATGGTTTTATTTGTAGTAAAGGGGGAAAATACATACATTTGCTGTTTGAATGGTAAAGACCAAAGCAAGGGAGAGAAAGAAGGCAATAGGAACCCCAGAAATTCTAGCCATTTTACCACAGAGTAGAGGCGGTGATTTGTGTTTAGGAAAAAAAAATGTTTTGCTGTTTTGAAACAATCCTTGGCTTATGTTTATATACAGATATACATAAGAGGGTCCACTTACATGTAAGATTAAATAAATTTTAAATAATTTTATAATTTTTATATGATTTATATTTATTTATTCAATTGTTGTATTTTATTTTTTTACGTAAATTATGGATGACTAGTTTTGAGTAAATTACAAATGTTTAACTATTTATTCAATATAAAAAACTTTTAACTATTAAATATATATCAAAAAAATAATATTTTTAATCAATATGATAGAAATATCAGATCGATTCAAAATTTGATAGGCACAACATGTACAATTATATTATTAAATCAATTACGGTTTATTAAAATATTACTTATATAAAAGCTATAAAAGTGTATAAAATTAATTTATTTTTTACTAGTGTAAGTGGATTAATTTTATTTTTCACTAAGGTAAATGAATCTCTCTTTATATATATTGTATAAAACAGGTCGTATTATAGAGATACAAAAGAGATTATCAATATTAGAATTTAAATTTTAGACTTATTAAATATTATCTTTTAAGAAAAGTTTCGTGAACTGATTAAGTTGAATTTCGGTTCGGCTCATGTTTGTATA
Organism: Adansonia rubrostipa; assembly: GCA_038381775.1. Classification (NCBI taxonomy): domain Eukaryota; kingdom Viridiplantae; phylum Streptophyta; class Magnoliopsida; order Malvales; family Malvaceae; genus Adansonia; species Adansonia rubrostipa. The sequence goes on along the minus strand of JBBYHM010000016.1, from coordinate 3,951,433 downwards.
TTTACTAAAGAGATATATATATATATATATATGTCAAAATTTGTATTATTAATAAGTAAAATCTCCGATTATGGATTAATTTCCTATCATTCAAATATTATATAAATTCATTTGATTAATTTGATTCATATACTAGTTTTGTAAATTTTTTTAACTAAAATTTACCTTTTCTTTAATTGGTATGAGCATGTTCTTTCCACATTTGAATTATATGCAGATTAAGAAAAAAATAGTAATTTTATTTACTTATTTATAAACTATAATCAATGTAATTAGAGAGGTTGCTTCTTGGATTGCCACGTGGCAGCCTATTTTTCAAGTTTTTTTGGGATGATTTTTTATTTTGTGTATTAATATAGTTTTCGTATTATTTTTGTGCCGTAATCGAATTCAAGATATTATTTATTTATATAAATTTTGACATATTAATAGTTTGTTTTATATAAATTTTGACTCATTAGTTTATGCATATCGAGTTCATTTTTTTGTGTTGTGTCATGTTTTAATTATTTTTTTGGTGTTATTTTTGTACTATATAATCATGCTCTGTTTGAAATTGTCAAGTCTAGTTGACATCATTCAACAACTTCCACTTTTATATCACGTGTCGTAGTGTTTGTATTACTTTTCATATCATAATCATATTAAAGGTATTATATATTCATATAAATTTTAGCACTTTAATAATTCGTTTTATGTAGATTTTGACATGTTTGGTTATTCATGCCACGTTCACGTTATTTTTTGTATTGTGTTGTATAATCATATTATATTCAAAATTATCAAATTTAATTAACAATATCCAAATAACTTTTAATTTTCTGTTACACGTCGTTGTGTTTATATTTTTACATCAAAATTATATTCAAGATATTATATATTTATTTAGATTTTGACATGTTAATAATTTATTTTATATAAATTTTGATGCATTTATCTATTCGTATTATATTATAAGATATTAAGACATAAAAATTAAATTATGTTAAGAGAATTATTTATAAAAAAAATTACTATCACAATAAAATACAAATAAAAAATATTATAAAATAATTAACAATAAATTATTAATTTTATTGTTTATTCTTTGAAATTATATTTTATAAAATGTTAAAACATTGAAAGTCTGGATTAACATACTTGTAAACAATGATTTTTACCATATTTGTCATGATTTTTACTACTTTTAGTAGTGGTGTACTTGAATTCACACAGTCAGCACATGAGTGTAATTTTTAGCACTAGTTATTTTTGAGAGAAATAAGTAAATTTTTTAGGTATTTTTAAATATAAAAATGAATAATTTTTGTAAATGTTCTTAATAAAAAAACTATTTTAAAAACATTTTAAAAGGGCATTAATATCCCTTATTCTATAATCATTATAATTTCTTAAAAATTATTTGGTAATTTCTTTAATCAAGTAGGTACCATTTGAATTTTGAATCATGAAACCAATTCAGTGAGAGATTCTATTATTAGTATAACTATAAATAAGATATTATAAATATTCCCTTAGGTCTTTAGCTCTTTCATATAAAAATATATAAAATATTTGAATAATAATATATAAATTTTAATTGGCGTCTATAGATACTAATTAACCAGATTTTATTTTATAAATAAATAAATATAAACACAACCAGTCATGTAAAAATTATATCCAATTAATATAAAGTTTATTATTTTTAATGTTAATGTAAATTAAAAGTATGGAAATTATTAAAAAAATTTATTTGACAAAAGTTTTTTAATAAAATTGAAATTTTTACTTATAACTTAGATAATTTTTATTAATAGTAAAAAAATTATAATAATAATTTAAAAATTTTGTGAATAACAATAATTATTTTTGTCAATTTAAAAATATATTCACATTTGCTTTTATATATATATTGTAAACAAATATGACCAGACTTTTTTTTATCAATATTAGTACCCAAACCAGGAAAAACAGAACATAATATATATACATTTTTTGCTAAAATATTATTGCTGACGCTTATTTATCCTTACCTCTTAAAGAGATGAAGAAAAAGTAAGTGATTAAAAAATCTGATTAGTTTAGTTGGATTAATTGAATAAAAATAGAGTAGATTGTTTGATCTAGTATAATATATCAATTTGGTGAAATCTTGAATTATTATAAAATTAATTTAATTGATAAAAATATAATAAAAAATCAAATAAAACCGATAAAGCCAATTTTGCCTTTTTTTTTTTTTAATTTTTGTTTGTCATTGATGAGATTTGAAATTTTACACTATTAATTTTATATTAAAAATTATATCATCAAGTTAAATATAAAATTTTATTAATTATAAATTATATTTAATATTTGGGTTAAATTCTAAATTAACCCTTATATTTATCTCGATTCTCAAATTGATACTTAAAAAAAAATTATCAAATTGGTACTTAAATTTTTCTTCCGTCCAACGTTTTACCCTAAAGTTTAACACCGTATTAAATAACATTTTGTCAAGTGTGTCTTTAATATCAAATAAAATATATCCATTTGGCTAATAATTCCAGGTCATTTTACATCAAAAGCCACATCATATTTTTTACTTAATTTAAATTCACAAATTTTAAAATATAATTTGAATATTTTTAATATAAAATAAATTAAAATAAAAAAATGAGGAGCAGAAAAGAGGGAGAGAGGAAGAACTGGAAAGGGAAGCAAAGGAAGATCCCGACGTTGGTAAGTGGCACGAGGCCGATCTACCTCGGTTTAGGCAGATCGACGCCTCTCCCCTCCCTCACCCTTTCCTATCCTTTTCTCTCTCCAACGTTTTCTCTCTCTCTAATCATTTCTCAAGTTTTTCCCTCTTTCTGCTATGACTTTTTTGGTTGCCCAGAAAATAATAAAATTTCAACTTTGTTTTTGTTTTGTGCGATTTTAGTTAAGAAATTGAAGGAAAAGTCAAGTTCATAGGAAAATTTTTTGGATTTAAAAGTTCTATCTTTTTCTCTTTGGGCATTAAAATATGGGTATTTGTGCATCGTTCTCAATTCATGACAAAGGATGGCAATTTGTGCTAGCTCTCATCCCCAGCCAAAATAATATACCCAGATAAAAGACTTCAAGAATTTCATAAACCGATCAAACCCAGCCTTTAAGTCTAAGGACATATGTAACAAAAACTAAGCAACAAAAGCTCAACAGAAAAATGAAACTTAATCCTAAACCTAAACCTAAGAATCAAACACCAAGATTAACACTCTTTTTATGAAAGCCAAATTGATTTTAACCATTCCCTAACCTCCAAACTTCTTGTTATTTTCTTTTACAGAAAAAATAACATGAATTTTAAATTTTTTAATAAATGAGAATAAATAATGATAAAAAAAATTAAACAGCTGACGTAGCTTTTTTTTGGGCCAAATAGGCACATATCATTGGTTATAAAAATCATGTCAGCTTTTTGCTAATGGAATCTCATACAAGGTGTTGAACGAAATGAAATTATAAGTACGAAATTGACAGTATCAAATTAAAAATTAAGTTAAATTATTAAAATTAAATATGTATTTAATTTTTAATATTTATGTTATATTAAAACAGTTTATTAAATATTAAAAGAATATTTTGATTAAATCAATCGATTTTAAAATTTAAAAATTTGGTTGAGTTTGATCTATAAATGTTTATGATTAAATTATGATTTAAAATTTTTTTTATATAATTAAATTTGATTAACTCGAAAATTAATTTTATTTTTTAAATAATATTAAAAAATAAAAAATTTATATTATATCAATAATTAAATTTAAATAAAAATAATTTTTTATTAAATAAATTATAATTTAAATGACTTAAATTATAAAAATCCCTGTACAAGTCCAGTCCAATATATACCGAACAGACTATCCAATCAATCGGAAAGCCTGGATTGATCCCCTATTAGTGTTACCTTTTTTTTTTTTTTAACCTTGGAAAAAGAAAATTGCCTTTCAGTTTTACTTCTATTGTTTTTTATCGAGTTACAGCAGTGATTTTTTTTTTCACCTTTCACCGCTTTCATTCTTTAATTATTTGATTGAGAGACAGAAAGCAAGGAAAAAAGTATAACTTGGAGCCAAAGGTGTGGCAGCTCAGAACCCTTACTTGTTCTTCGTTATTGTCCTTTGCTTAGATCCCAAATCTCCAAAAAACCCTAATTTTTTCTTAGTTTTTGATTCATGTAAACAAACCCCTTTCTCTAGATTACTCTAAAAGTAATCTTTTGTTGATCCTCTTCCTCCAGATTTTCAGGTAAATTGTTCTGTTTGTTTGTTTTTTTCAATCCTTGATTTTTATAGTTTAAATACTTTCCTTCACCCTGCTTTGGTCCTTAACACTCGTTTGGAAGCTCCGTTTTACATTTATGGATCCAAATCATAATTTGGGTCATCTTCTAAATTTGCATTATTTGATTGTTTTTTTTGTTTCAATCTCTGATTCTGCTTGCATAGATACTAATCTTCATCAGACATATACATGAAAGTTTATAGTTTGGAAGCTTCTGTTTGCATTTAGGAATCCAAATCATAATCTGCGTCATCTTCTAAATTTACTATCTTTTGTTGGTTTTTTTTTCTTTTTGTTTCAATCTCTGATTCTGCTTACTTGATAGTTATTTTGGGTATTTTCATAGATACTAATCCTCATTAGATATGTACATGAAAGAATATAATTTGGGAAGCTTCTGTTTGCATTTATGTATCCAAATCATAATATGGCTCATCTTCAAAATTTGCATTCTTTTATTGTCTTTTTGTTTCAATGGTTGATTCTGCTTAATTGATAGTTATTTTGGGTATTTTCATAGATTCTAATCCTCATGGAATACGTAAATGAAAGTATATAGTTTGGATTGTTGTTCTTTCATTTTTTTTTCCTTATTTTATTGTTTCTTTGATTGAGATTTGAGTGTTTAAGGTGTTTATGGTTATTTGGAGTTGCTTTTTTAGGAACTAATAATGGGGAAAAGAGTTAAGAAGAATCGTCGAGTACCTCTGAAGGAGAAAAAGGTGGTGGCAGCAGCCCAATCTCCGAAAGTTATACCTCAAGAGAAAACTGCTAGTATTGAAAATGTTGATGATGGAGTTATAGTCATAAAAGAGAGGAAAAAATGCCCCCATTTCGATAAAATTGTTGACCTTGATAAATTGTTGACTAAACTTAGGTCCTCGGACCGAATTCGTTGTGAAGATTGTAGAGAAGGCAGAAATGATAGGAGAGGAGGTAAGGGGAAGGGTAAACATGGGAAGAAGAAAGGGAATGTTTCGGTTGATTCGAAATCTGAGTCAAAAGCCATTTGGGTTTGTTTGGAGTGTGGACATTATGTGTGTGCTGGAGTTGGTTTGCCAACAGCTTCTACCTCCCATGCTGTTCGACATCTTAGACAAACTCGTCATCACTTGGTGGTTCAATGGGATAATCCTCAATTGAGGTGGTGCTTCTCTTGCAGCACATTCATTCCAGTTGAGAAAATGGAAGAAAATGGTGAAAGTAAAGATGTTTTATACGAGGTTGTAAAACTGATCAAGGAACGATCATCTGAATCATCGACAAATGATGTTGAGGAAGTTTGGTTCGGAAGTGGCAGCGTTACCAGTGAAATCAAATCAGAAGGAATTGCATCAAATTCTTTGGAAGGAAAAAATGGATATGTGGTTCGAGGTCTGGTTAATCTTGGGAATACGTGCTTCTTTAATTCGGTAATGCAGAATCTTCTGGCTCTGGATAGGCTGAGGGACTACTTCTCGAATCTTGATGTGTCCATGGGGCAGCTAACAATTTCTTTGAAAAAGCTTTTCGCTGAAATAAAACCAGAGACGGGTTTGAAAAATGCTATCAATCCAAAACCCTTTTTCGTGTCCCTCTGCACTAAGGCTCCCCAGTTTAGGGGCTATCAGCAACATGATAGTCACGAATTGCTTCGTTGCTTGCTTGATGGGCTTTATACGGAGGAGTTGGCTGTGAAAAAACACATTAATGCTTCTAAAAGTGATGTTGTTATGGCAAATCACGATCTTACTTTTGTGGATGCTGTGTTTGGTGGTCAAATTTCTAGTACACTTTGTTGTGAGGAATGTGGACACTCCTCAACGGTGTATGAACCATTTTTAGATCTCTCACTTTCGGTTCCAACTAAGAAAACCCCTTCTAAAAAGGCTCAACCGGTCTCTCGAGCAAAGAAAACAAAGCAGCCACCAAAAAAAGTTGGCCGGACTCGAGGAAAAGCTAACAAAGATGCAGATCAGGCACCAGCTCTAGATGCTACGACCCCATTGCCAATCAGTGAATCTCCAGGCCCAGGACATATAGCTGTGCCTCAAACAGAATCCATGGTGGCATCTTCTGGTGATTCTTCAGTGCCACATGCTGTTGGCCCAAGCACCGAGGCCAATGAAATCAATACTGCTTCGCAGAATCTCTCAGATGTCATGGAGTCTCAGAACGAGCAAGTCGTGGAGAATACAGTGAAGGACAATTCTGCTGGTACAGATGATCTTGCTTGGATGGATTACCTCGTAATGGAGAATACACTCCAGGAAAATGATGCTAGCGCAGATGATTTTACTTGGATGGATTACCTCCAACAAGAAACAGTAGCTGATGAGAGTGACTTGATTTCTCAAAATAACAATATTTCCTCTTTTCAAGATTCTGACGACAAGGATCGGGTTCTGAACAAAGCTTTAGCAGAAAGTCATCAGGTTTTGGTACTCGAGGGAGAACCAATTCAAAAATCAGATGATTCTTCTGGAAACCTTCCAGAAGAGGAGCTTCCCTTGCTGGTTCAAGATTCTGAGGTTCTCTTGCTTCCTTATAAAGAAGATAGTCCCGGTACTGAGGAGAGTGTGAGAGAAAACAGGGCCTCCTCATCAAATACAGTTCACGGACAAGAGGAAATGGAGTTTGATGGCTTTGGTGACATGTTTAATGAGCCTGAAATTACTGCAGGGCCCAGCATTGGGCCCTCTTTGCCAAATGAAGTCGCTGAAACTGGTTTTTTGGGTATGAATATCAGTGATTCTGATCCTGATGAGGTTGATGATAGCGATTCTCCGGTATCTGTAGAAAGCTGTTTGGCTCACTTCATAAAGCCGGAGCTTCTTTCTGATGATAATGCTTGGAATTGTGAGAATTGTGCAAAAATTCTGCAACATCAGAAGTTGAAAGCGAAGAAGCAAACTAAGATGGCAAAGGATTTAATCAATGGAGGTAAGACTCGAAGCCAATGCGCCCCACTGAGTTTAAACAAGGAACTCCCCTGTCCTAATGGAGTTAGAACCAGTAGTAATGGCAATATCAGTAGTTCCTCTGGTAGCGCGGTTTTACATAACAAGATAACTGATTATTCGAATCAAAATGGTATACAAGTTGAAAATGGTCAAACAAATGAGCTAAATTCAGTTGTATGCGAAGAAGGGAAATCTTGGATAGAAGATGCAAGTCTGTGGAAATCAAGTTCTTCAGTCTCCTCTAAATCTTACGGTGAAGAACAATCTGGGGGTATCCAACCTGTTGATTCTTGCAACGTCGAAAATCATAGTGGTAATGAGAACTTTCAGCCGAGTAATTCACATATGACCGAAAACTGTCAATCAGGGGAAAGTGATGATGAAGAGATAGACTCTGGAAATGTGAAGGTTAAGAGAAATGCTACAAAGAGGGTCCTCATAAACAAGGCACCGCCTATTCTGACTATTCATTTGAAGAGGTTCTGTCAAGATGCTCGTGGTCGCTTAAGTAAATTGAATGGCCATGTCAATTTCAGAGAAACAATTGATCTTAGACCATATGTGGATCCCAGGTACCTTTCAATTTGCCCTAAAGTTAAACCCTTGCTTCCTGTAAAGTTTTTTCCTTTTTGCTTCCTTGTTTTTTCTTACCTCTCTAATAGCTAAATTGTAATATTTTAATGATCTCTTTCATGCTTTTCGTTTTCGTTGCCTCATTCTGTTTAGATTTGTGGATAGTTGGTAGTATTTACGTAAAGCCGCCTCAGTCTTATACTCTTGATCAATTTATTTCCTGTTTGTTAATATGTATTTTCTGGAAATTACATGAAACAGGCTCTTCTGGCAGAGTTTATTTATAGGAATTATGAACTGTCTGATACCTGTGCCCGACACTCGTATTCGACACATATTTGGATATGGTATGAGGATATGACCCTTGGCCCTCCAAATATATTGAAAAACTTAGAAAAAATTGAACATAGCCGTGTCATACATATACTCGTATCCGACACTCACACCGAAGTCCGAGTAACATAGGTATGATGTTTAAGGTGCCGAGAACGCTTCTGCGGATTTTATATTGCACGAGAGCACTATCACGTGTGTTTGTGCTTTGTACATGTTTCAAGAAATTCATGCATGCATTTGGATGTTTTGAAGTCCTTGCAACTTGCTTCAGATGCTACATTACTCAATATTCCATCACTCTTTTGGCTTTCCATGCAACTTGTACCTAATATGTTTTTTTTTTTTTTTTTGACTTTTGAAAAACCACCATTCATAATCTTATCTTTCTAAGTTTTTACACTTGAGTCCAACTTTGAAGATATGCATAGGCTTATTTGGATGCATGCGAAAGCATTCTTTTGAAATTAGCTGTTTTTAGAGCAATAGCTCAGATCTAAGTTGCTTCGACTCTTAACTTTTTTTGAAGTATCTTTGTCCGATATTTGTATCCAACGTATATCTGAATATGAATATGGAAATATGACTCTCCAAATAAATGGAAAAAGAAAAATCAGAACATATCGTGTTAGTCACATACCCGTACATTCTTTTGAAATAAGCTGTTTTTAAAGCAATAGTTCAGACCTACACTGCTCCGGCTTTTCATTTTTCTTGAAGTAATCATATCTGACATCTATATCCAATGGATAACCGGACTTGGATATAGTGATATGACCTTCCAAATACATGGAAGAAAAATCTGCATATATCCGTGTCGGATGTATATATGTATTTGACATTTACACCCGAGTAACATAGACTCGGACAATATTGAAGCCATAATAACTATATGGAATCAGGTATGGTTTTCTATGTACATGCACTCGATTGCTTATGCATACAATTCTCTACTACCTTTTCCATAAGGCAGCAGAATTGATTTAAGGGAAAGAAATGGTTTGCTCTTGGATAAAGTATCGGGCTGTCTTTTGAATGACATGAAATAGTTGAACCTCTGTTACTTGGACTCGGTGTGAGTGCTTAAATACAGATATGTGCCAAACACGGGTATGTTCAATTCTTTCCTAGATTTCTATCTATTTGGAGGGTCTTTGAAGGATCGGACACTTACAGACAAGTAACGTAGACTCAGACAATATAGAACTCATAATATTTATATGGAACCAGGTGTGGTTTTCTATGTACATGATATACCAAGTTCAGTTGGAGATTTTACACGACATAGCTAGTACATTGCACTGGGTTGCTTATGCTTCCAGTTCTCTGGTCACATTTTCCATGAGGCAGCTAGATGTGATAAGGGTATTTGAAGGATTATATCCTCAAGCATGGGTACTTAAAGAAAAATTGAGTCAGAGCAATCCTAGCAAGGATTATTTTGACCGTAATTTGCATACAGATCAGCATGTCTTGAGCAAATGTTGAGATTTAGATATGATCAGTTCTTTAAGTTCTGTCAATTTCTGACAGCAGAGTGTGAAATGATATAAAAGACGTTGTCTGTTAAATCTGTTTCTAAAAATGTGAAGATATGCTAATGACAAACATTACTAAGAACAAACAAAATAATAACATTGATTTAATATGATTCACAAAAATGTTTAAATTCGCAGGTGTGAAGACGCAGATTATTGTATTTACAGATTGGTGGGGGTCGTTGAGCATTCGGGAACGATGAGAGGGGGTCACTACATTGCATATGTTCGAGGAGGCGAGAAGAGGAAGGGGATGACAGAGTCCGAAAGTGTCGGTTCTCAGTGGTATTACGCAAGCGATCAATACGTTCGCCAAGCATCAATCGAAGAAGTTCTTCGTTGCGAGGCATACATTTTATTCTACGAAAAAATTTGAGAGAAGGGTTTTGTTTCCATGCATGTTCCAATTCTTCGTGACACGAAGGGGGTCAGGGTCACATTATTACGTCAAGGTGCCTCCGGCCCCGGTGGAGACAGACAGGAAATACATGATAAAAGGAAGAAGTGAGTGTACAACAACAATTTATCATTATATTTGATAGTTTGATACCCCATTTTTGGCATGTAATGAGTTCTATGATGTATACCATGAAAATTATTTTCTCAGGAAGAAGCTTCGGCATTCGTTCTTAATTGGACACTGTTATTATTGCCTTGAGTAGTTCTTCCCGGATGATTGAGGTTATTTTTTTAGGAATTTACTTGTCAAAGTTATTTACATTGATTGTTCTGAGTTGTTCTAATTTTATTAATTCAGTTAATAAAAATTAACCAAATCGTCGGTTTGAACGCCGTTGGGGTAATATAAACTTGGATTGAAGTTCATGATCTTAAGATAACATTTGCTTATTAACGTGGCTATTATTATTATTATTATTATTATT
>JBBYHM010000016.1:3895448-3915068 GCA_038381775.1 Adansonia rubrostipa | reverse complement strand
AGTGCGACATTTGTTTTTTGTTTTGTTTTTAAATTGAACCAAATACTACAGAAAACTCAAAGTTTATCTAAATGAAGACTAAATTATTATTTGAAACATAATGATTATCTTCTTCATTTTTTTTTTTTTTTTGTAATTTCTCGCTTTCATCCACTATCTATTTTTTAGGTAAATGCATTTATTCAATGTTTTGTTGGAGTACGGAGAATTACTACGTTGTATGAGTTGGAGACGGCAATATGTGAGAATGAGGGTTTTAAGACATATGAGGAGCTAGAGCTTGGCCCTTTGCTTCGTCATCCGCTTGTCCTGCAATACTTTTCACTAAACTCCAATTGCACGGAAGTGTTGAAAATAACAAGTGATGACATAATTGCTCGCCTCCATGAATACATGGACATTCATAAAATTCAAGAAATTCAAACTGATGAATTTCTGGATTTTGTTGCTGACAAGCAAGCTGCCACGAGCAAGGAAAATCTTGGCGTGCGTATTCAGAACTTGGCGTATGTATTCCATATCTTTCTACTAAACTTAAGTATGAAAAGTCTCATTCACTGATAGAAACCAATGCCTTGAGAACAGCATAAAACTTTTTCCTAAAAGATGGCTTATTTTGATTTTGGTATTTGCTTATCGTGGTTTGTCACAAATCAGTATATACTGCCTATAGATTACAACCTCCAATGTCTTGGTTGTTGCTTGAAAGGCATATTTTAGATAATTATGACATGGTAAAATTTTCATAATATAGTATAAAATAATTTATCTCTTAGTCCTTAACAGTAATGGAGTTGGCCTCTTATCTTCATAGCCCACGAAATATACTACACTTTAAAAGGTTTCTTCTTTTGACATTAAAAGGTATATAAATATATATATATATATATATGTTACGTACTTCCATTGTTTTTTTCTGTGCACTTTCTACATGACATCCTATAAGTTGGTTATATTATTTACATGGTTAATTTTATGTTACTTTCTGTATGATATCCTTTTGGTGATTTGTTACATGGTTTATTTCTTTGCACTTTCTATCTATTATCCTATAACTTTGTTCTAAGGTTTAATTTGGTATTAACACCATGCATGTGAATGCATTATCTTTTGTACCATGCATGTGAACACATTATCTTATAAATTCAACTTTTGACCGCCGATTGCTTCTTCTTATAGTGTAATATCGAGAATAATAAATACTTGTATAGATTTTATACCTAATTGAAAGAATCAATATATTCAGTAACCAGATCCTAATTTGCCAGAAAATTTGATACTATAGCTTATTGAAATTGTTATGTTTGTGATCATAGGATGTATACTAGTTTTATTATGAAGGCCGAAAGAGAGAAAGATTCTGAGGTAAAGAAAAGCCAAAAGGGACTGAAACTAAGAAAACCTGGCAAGGGTCTGAAGCTAAAAGAACGTTATATGAACATATCGCAGCAAGTTGAGTCATTTATGTCAGTACACAAGGATTTTTGTGGTAAGCATATACGATTTGATTTATCAAGCTCAGAGGAGGAAGATACTGATGACTGTGCTGATGGAAATGAAAGGAATGATACTGATGAAGGCAATGACTCCAAGCTGCCATCAGAAGTTGTTAGTAGCTCCGATCGGGTTAGTAGTTGTCCTTACCCCTCTGCAACAGAAGAGTTGATAAGGCTTGGGTTGAAAGATGGAATGAATAAAACTTCTGCTATGGGTAGCTCAAGGCACAATGACTGCTCTGGGCCAAACAAAAGGAAAAGAAAAATTGATAGTCCCGGTCCTTCCATCTCTAGACCACCTAAGCTAAGCCGAAGAGATAGGGCCAAGCAAGATGTCATTCCAAATGAAAATGGAAATGAGGCCAAAGAGTTTATTAATGTATATGAAGATGATATTACACTCTCTGATAACTCAATAAAGACATTCATAACAACCTGGAAGGAGGCATGCAGGGAGCACACCATGGAAGAGGTTAGTTCACTCTTTCAAAAAATTTAATGGTTATTTTTGTTTCTCCATCCCAATGTAATTAATTGTCTCATCTTGAGGAATCTGCAATTTCAAAAGAATCAGCCCAAGTATATGGTGGGCTAGTATTATGAAATCATGGATTTTAGATTTAGGGATATGGATATGTAGGGTTTAAAACTCAAATAGCGTTTATTCACTTGAGGGAGGATCTAAAGGGAGGGCTAAAATGAATTTGAACTTTTACCTGGGCCACTTTGTGATGTTGAAGAATGACTCATAGTGGAAGAGGGCCACTATGTGACCTCTCTATTGTGTTTTGCTTGATTTGTGTCTTAGTGGTCCTATATATGGAACTTTGAATAAGTTTTTTTTTTTTTTTTAAAGTATTTCCTTCTTTTCATCACTTATCAATCAGATAATATTTTGAACTACATCTTTTTGCATAAAGTGGACTTGTTATCAACCTTGAAATATTTGTGGATTGAACCATTTTTATTATAGAGATTGTCTACATAGATCTTCTGGCCAAGCCTTATAACTCGCCAGTCTATTCTTCTATTCTCATGCTTCTTTGCTGCAAATCTTTGAGTTGCAAGTGATGTTGGTGGTTGTAATCAGTCATGTCAGTCTTCATGTCTTCCCAATGTAATGTGCTTGCTGCTATTCTCTTTTCATGAATCTTTAGCTGTTCCCTATTAGTTTTGCCTCTTGAAATTAGAATTTTTGCTTATCACTTAAGTTATATCTGAGAAACCCCTCAAAAGGAAAAAAAAAATTATACTCCTTGTAGAATATTTATATGCCATACACTCTTTCAATCTTCTGAATTTGCTAATTGCACTCTTAAGGAGTGTCAATATCCATTTCAGCTTTGCTGCTTATTTGCATTTCCTTGCTTCTTTAACTGAAATGTATAATCTTAGGATTTCAACTATATATTCAAATACATGAATTCGGGATTGAGAATTTTAATATTTGGGAGTAAATTTTGTAATTCTAACTGAAATGTTATACCAAATAGCTTAGAAGTGGAAGTAGCATAGATTGGAGAGGGGGCACGAAGGTGGGAAGGGAGCAGGAAAACATTCAGAAAATACTCCTTGAAAATTTGCTGCTACTGCTTACTCTAGTGTCGTTATAGATCTTAGTTTGTCTCCTTAATATTTGGTTTTCCCTACTTTCTCTCTAACATCCTCTTTGCATTCAGGATATTACGATTTCAACAACATATTAAAATGATAAAATTGTTTGTATAAACTTACTGATTGGGAGTAAGTGTTAACTATTTTAATTGAAGCAGGATTTGGAGAAAAGCTTAGCTGTGCATTTGACACGTACATACAGGGAGAGAGGGAGAGGAGGGGGAGCGGGAGAAGCTTTTTCTACTTCATATTTATATTACTTCCTGTTAAACTCTCATACACACGCACAATAGATAGTAGAAGAGAGTTTCTTAGATGCATGCAGACATTGACACTTGCACCTAATTGTGATCAACATATACAGGTAGAAGAGACAAAGAGGGAACAATACATACGTACATTTACACTTGCATATGATTCTGGTTAACATAGACAATGGACACGTTAGAGACTTCTACCTGAAACTTGCCTTTAATTCCAATTTTAATTTGTATCTTTCTGATTTTACCCTGTGCATGTGTGAGGATAATTGCCTTTTCAATTCTCAGGAGTACTTTTATCTTCTTGTGAATGTCAACTATATGAGGTTGGACATTAAGCTTTTTTCTTTATGATATTCATTTTGTGGAGTTCTGTTTAATTCATAGGTTCTTCAAAGAATGCTTTGCTTTTACAAGCCAACAGCTCAGAAGAGGAAGAAAATGAAGTCAATGCTTTCTTCTTATCCATTTATTGGGTTACTAAATGTTGCTGTAAGTCTATTGTGCTTAGCTGATTGCAAAAAGTCTTTGTGCTAAATTGCTGCAGAATCTAGTAAAAGCTTCTCTCATCCTCACACTTTTTTTTTTCTTTTGCATTCTGTAACTTGAAGAGTATGCATGGATAGCATGATATTGTTTTCTTTTAATTCTATTGTAAGTCATACTTCCATTATTACCTTTTCATGGGGAAAATTCAATTTTGGTACAGTTGAGTCATTTACCTAAGTGCTAAGTTGCATTTCAACCCCTTCAGTTGAGGCACCTTTATTGGGACACTTACCTTTAATGCCTAGGGTGTGTACCTTGAAAGGTATTTTGCGCAAGAAGGCTCAAGCAGTAAGGTTGCAGTGGGTTTTGGTAGAAATCTTAGATCTGGGCTGTAATTGTCTTCATTGTACCAAAAAAGGTCCAAAAGCGTGCCTTAATTAAGTGACCTATTTTTTTTAATTGTATGAGCTGTATTTTCAATATATGGAACAGGTGAATATATGTGTTTTTTGCATGAATAAGAGAAGGATAATGTTGTTCATGTCTAACTTCCTTTTTGGAGGTGGAAGTGTGGGTACCACATAGCTGGAGTTTAATTGGGTGGGGACTTTTAGTTAATTATGATAAGCTTTAGTTTTATGATACATTAGCCATACTGTGTCATCTTGCTAAAACGCGTATGCTTTAGTTTTTTTTGTATGTAAATCAATTTCTTGGGTGCCTTGATTTGATACTACTTCTATCTGCAATATATTCACCTGGGTAGTATTGGGTAGTGATCTAGTTATGTTGGTGATAAGATCACCAAGGTGATTTGATCACTAGTGATCTTACGTTACCATATTTGGTGTAATATTATAAATCACTGTATTTGGTATTGCATAGGATCACCAAATTTAGAACACATAAAATAACCTTATTTTTAAGGTAAGATTATTTAAAAGAAAGCAGAAATTTTAATTTTTATTGAATGAACAATTTGTTGAATACGAATTCATTGTTATGTAGAAAATCATAAGATGTGGACCAGCTCTAATGAGTATAATTCAAAGTTATTGACATGTTCTTTTTTAAAATAAAGTGATTAAAAGGGGGAGATTTGCTTATAAAAGCTGAAAATTTGGAGTGAACTGCATTTTAATGGGTGCCACTTCGATGTAAATTTGCCCTAATATGATTTTGAAGATCACTTTTCCTCATGATAAATCTTTTCCTTCTGTTTTTTTGGGATTTAATTCATCTCACAAGGTAGTGATCTAATCACTCTAGGTAATTTAAGATTGCTACCAAGTTGGATTCCCAGTTTACTAGCAAACATGGTGATTAGATTACTCTTGATTTTAGATCATCCCATATCAAAAGCCAACTTGGCTGAGTCTATTCTTAGTGCCTTCCTTCTTTGGTGGTACAACAGTCCTAGCACCTTCAGTGTGCCAATGACTGCAGTGGCTTTGCCAGTCTATTTACGGATTCCTATCTGCTGCTTGTGCTTATTGAAACAAGTTATTTCGAGGTCGAGGATTCTGTTAAAACTGTTTTTTTTTTTTTTTTTATTACAGGTAACATCTATCAGAAAAGGAATGTGGGATAGCATCTATGACACTATTCAAGCCAGCAGAAAATTTGAGTTAACTAACACATCTGATAATTATTCTGAACATGAAATCATTGACATTGAACCAAGTGAGAAGGATGCATCAATCCCCACAAACATACATTGTAAGTAGTCTTTGGTTTGCTCATGATATTGAAAACAAGAATGTTCTAATATGATCTCATGGCTTTCGTTTCTTCATTTATGAAACATGGGTAACTAGTTCAAGATTTTTTTTTTTCTCCTTGTGATTTCTATTAAAAAGGAGCCCTTTTCATTTGTGTTTGTCTACGGTTGAGCTGGTTGGATGAGTTTGTTGGTGATTCTTGAGTCTTCATCATTAGTTAAACTAATTTTTGTTTGTAGCAGTGTTTTAATAATTCTGTTTTTTTTAACCTAGAAATGGGCCTAATTGATGATTCGGTGTATCTAAAATTATTGGCTTTTTTTGATAATTTAATTGTGGGGTTTGGATCTTATTCCAGAAGCTAAATTTTGGGATCATTCTCAAATTAGGAATAGTAGATGTTTCCCTTCAGATATTTCGTTATAGTTTGATGCTTATTAGAGTTGGTTATATCATCTCTTTCCTTGTTTAGATAGTAGCTGATGGAGAACAGTCTTCCATGGTTTGGAAGAATGTCTATACTACATATAAAATTAGGGAGTAGGGGTTAATTTGTTAGTGGACTTGCCTCTTGTTTGTTTGGTTTACTTTTATTAATCTTTATTTAGGTTAGGCGGGCTTTATTTTCATTGGGCTTAAAATAAAGGAATGACCCCAACCCCTGGGAACTCTCACATGTGAATGTTGCTGACTCTCCGCCTAGGGGCTTCCTAGTGTAGGAGTGCTCTGATAGGTACCCTCTGTTGCCCCTAGACTTCATCCTATGCCTAGCACTCGACTGAATAGGTGGGGTATTTCGTTATGCCAAGCACTTAGAGAGTAGGGAGGGTAACTGAGTACACTGAGTGCTCAACGGAGTAGGCAGGTAGAACATGACAGTTGGTTTCAGTCTATCAGAGCTAGGTTTTGATCCTAGGCCTATGGGATTGGAAGCTTTTCAGTAGCATTGTGGATGTTTTTTGTTCGGAAAGTCTAATTGTCAGTTTTGCTTCAGTAAGAACTGTGGTAACCAGTTTCATTGAATCATTGTTTGTTGCTTGAGATGTTGTGGTCATCAGTATTTGATTTCTTAGGGTAGCATGGCTGATTCTGTGTTTGTTGGTTGGTTTGTTACATAAATAAAAGGAAATTTAGGAGGGAACTCAGGGAAGATTAAAGCTTGGCGCCATTTTTTGTGGCTAATTTGGAGAGATTAAATGCCAAATTATTGACTTGGTTTTTTCAGAGAAAATTAAATAACGAGATAAATCAATCCCCAAAAATTACGAGGTTTCTCCCTTTGCATAACTTTCATTTGACCTGCCAAGGCTTAGATTTTGTGTGTCAAGGGGTAATGCTATGATGCAAGAACCATATGGTAGTCAAATATATTCTCTTTTTTACAACCATCTGTTCTTGTACAAAAAAATTTTGTTGCTTTCATTATTCCTTGGTCCTTTGGTTCTTCTCTATAGAAATATATCAGTCGCTTATTTGATGCAGCTGACTCGGTTTACCCTATTCACAGGTGTGACAGCGGAAGATGTTATCAAGAAAATTAATGTTTATTTTAAACTTAATCATGGAATTAATGTTGGTAAATCACTTTGCGAGCAAAAGTCAATTTTGCTGAGGAAGCTATTTAACTGTGAGTCTTGGCTGGCTGAGCAGTTTTACGTTAAGGACTTCAAGTTCCTTGGCCTTGGAGAGTTCTTCATGTTCCTAGAAAGACATGCTTCTTTATTACCTATTGAATTGCAGAAACTCTTGGCTGCTGAAATATGTGAAAGGTCTCCTTTAGAGATTTGCATTCTCCAGTATTTGTTGATTGCTTTCATATCACAAGCTTCATATAATTTACAGGAGAATCAAATTATTACCAAGGAGGCTATTAATGCACTGCTCATGAAGCAATTTCCATTGTTGAATTTCAAAGTTAAGGAAAATGGTTCTATGGAAGATTTTCTGGAAGTTGTGGAGAAGTCTAAGAATGATATAAGTTCCAAATGTGTCATATTTTCAGCATCATTGTTGGGAATGTCCCATAATGGTGATTCATTGGCCGTTGATGAGAACTGTTCATCAGAAACTTCTGTTCAGAATGTTAGGATGGTTAAATCAGCTGCTTCCAAGGAAGCAATGGCTGTTTTGCTTAGAGCCCCAATGTTGTCAGATTTATATTCATGGTCACACTGGGACGTTTTATTTGCACCATCTCTGGGTTCTCTTACAGTGTGGTTGTTGAATGAGGTCAGTGCAAAAGAGTTGTTGTGCTTGGTGACTAAAGATGGAAAAGTTGTTCGGATTGATCATTCAGCCACTATGGATTCATTTTTGGAAGCTGCTCTTAAGGGATCAGCCTTTGAAACAGCTTTGACGCTGCTGTCTTTGTGTTCTCTTACTGGGGGAATAAAGCACCTTCCCTTAGCCCTTCTTAAACACCACACACACATGGCTTTTGAAGTCCTTCTGAAGAACCATATTGAGGACACTGAAGTAGATAACTATCAGAGTTCTGTGATGAACGGAAAAGCATTATTTAGGCCAAAATTGTTGGAAGATGTTTCTATTGGCAATTTGGGTAGTGAATTACCAACGAACTTTAACAAAATGAAGAAAGCTGTATCTCATGCTTCAAGGTTTTTCCTTGATTGTCTATGTTATCTACCTTCAGAGTTTCGTGGTTGTGCAGCTGATATATTACTTCATGGGCTGCAAGCAGTAATTAAAGATTGCCCTTCAGCTATTTTGATTGAATGCAACGAACTGAGACAGCGTGTTATGCTACATGAAATAGGCTTGTCACTTGGCATAGTGGAGTGGATACAGGATTACCACGTATTTTGTTCTACTGATTTGAGTAACATGTGTCTGTCCTGTGAAGGATTAGGAATAAAAACTGGTACGTTTGAGTTAAAAACAAGGTCAAACCCTTTGCAAAATGCAATAGATCGGCTTCCCTCTGCTGAGAAAGAAATTATAGTATCTGACAGGAATCATAGGATGGACAAGCAACCTGAAGTTTGTGACACAATTAGAGGTGAAGAAGTTTCTGCTGAGAGAATGGGCAGCAAGAACAGAAAACTATCATCTGAAGCTGATGAAGAGACAGATGCGGCCTTGGTTATTGAGTCAATCAGGCGAGATGAGTTTGGTCTGGATCCAAATCTTTCAGATGTGGAGAATAGCATGTTGAAGAAGCAACATGCTCGCTTGGGGAGAGCACTTCATTGTCTTTCTCAGGAGTTATACTCTCAGGACTCACATTTTCTTCTTGAGCTTGTAAGTTTGATTTTTGTCTTTTTACTTGTGCGAATTTAGACTGCTCAAATGTTGCTTAAATGGATAAAGGTTTTGGCCATGGAGTTGGTTATCAAACTTAGTTTCTAAATTACAAAAAAGGAACTATTCTACTCCATAGTTGCTTAGAAATATGTCAAGAGGACAAATTTATGTTCAGATATTTCATTTGAGGTAGCTGTATTCCTGAGGGTCTTTATCATTTTCCATGAGGATTACGAAGGAGTTTTTTTTTTTTTTTTTCATACATGGATAGGATGTTTTTTCTTTATTTTTGGTTGATTAACCTGTGAACATTCTTCCTGTGATCTCCCTGGCCGTTGCTGTGGGCCCTATCACCCTTTGACTTTTTATTGTGGAAAATACTTTTGGGACATCATAAGGGGGGGAAAAAAAAGGAAATGAGGACCCTTATTATGGGATAGAGGGAGTATTAAATCTGAACAGCTGCTCTTAGGTGGTGCAGTGTTAACTGCATCTAGCTAAGCTTTGTGTTGCTTTAGAAATTGGGGCTCTTCTTATGGGGATTGAGAATATTAAATTTTGCTGAACTGCTGCCGCTAAATTGTAAATTGTTTTACTGCATCTAACTAACTACTTGTTGCTCTTGTTGCTTCAGGTCCAAAATGCTGATGATAATGTCTACTCTGAAAATGTGGAACCAACTCTAACTTTTATTCTTCAAGAGTCAGGTATAATTGTTTTAAATAATGAACAAGGCTTTTCTGCTCAAAACATCAAAGCACTTTGTGATGTTGGAAGCTCAACAAAAAAAGGATGTTCTGGTTACATAGGGAAGAAAGGCATTGGCTTCAAATCTGTGTTTCGGGTAAAACAACTTATTTTTCAGTTTTTTTTTTATCAGATTATCTCTTATTCTCGGATATATCCTGTCCAAGTAGAGTCGGATGTTACCTTGTTTCAATATCTAGGGTAAAAGGCATCTAAAGGTGTGTGAGTAACAGTTAAATGGTCTATTGAGCATTGGCTGAAGAGGATAGATGGTACTAGGAGGTTAAGCAGGACAAATATTGTCCTAAAGTGAATGTGAAGCCTCCCTTTTTCCCTTATGCACTCTTTCCTAATCGTTATTCCATGTATGCATGCGCATCCCATTTTTTACTCTTATCATAGCTGCACTCAATATTTGGCATATATATTAACTCTTAGTTGGCCAATATTCAGCGCATGCTATGTTGCTAGTCTTATTGATGTCTTGTGATTTTTTTTTTTTTTTTTTTGTAATTTGGGGTGAGTTGATAGGGCTTGAACCCAAGCTCTTATGCCTAGTGGCAAGAGGTTGTTGGCAATGTCTTATGAAATTTTACCATAAGTTTCACTGAAATTTTGTGATGACGCAACATTGCTTCCAATATCGACTAGCCAAAAAAATGTTCCATGTTCAAAAATACCTCATTGTTTGGCTTTGGGTTGAAACCTTCAGATAAAACACAATGATAAAGGCTGCCTGGTTTAGTTTACCAGTATATCTGTTCAAGCAAATTTTCTTGCATATCTTATAGGGGTATCAGGTTTTGGTTGCATTTTCTTCTTCCGTTAAATGATTCTGTTGTTTATTATGCCAACCTACAACTTACTTGAATGTTGAATCCTTCTCCTGCAATGTTTCCTACACGAATCTAAATTGAAAGGTACTGACTAGGTGTATTGTATTGATGACTGGCTACAATGAGTGTTTTTTTTTTTTTTGGGGATAATTTTCCAGGTTACGGATGCTCCTGAGATTCATTCCAATGGGTTTCATGTCAAGTTCGATATAAGTGACGGTCAGATAGGTTTTGTTTTGCCAACTCTAGTACCTCCTTGTAATGTTGACTCTTTCAAAATGCTGTTGAGTGGACACACTAGTCAGCTGGATAATAAGTGCTGGAACACTTGCATTGTACTTCCTTTCAGATCAGTTACATCTAAAGGAAATGATGTGAACAACATTGTTTCCATGTTTTCAGATCTTCATCCTTCCTTATTACTCTTTCTCCACAGGCTCCAGTGCATCGTGTTTCGGAATATGCTCAATGATTCATTTGTTGTTATGAGAAAAGAAATTGTGGGAAATGGTATTGTAAAGGTTTCATGCGGGACAGATAACATGACATGGTTTGTAGCATCGCAAAAATTGCAGGCTGATATTATTCATCGTGACGTGCAAATGACAGAAATTTCAATAGCATTTACACTGCAGGAGTCCGATTGTGGGTGTTACAGACCATTTCTGGACCAACAACCTGTTTTTGCTTTTCTTCCTTTAAGGACATATGGTCTGAAATTTATTCTTCAAGGTGATTTTGTTCTTCCATCATCTAGAGAAGAAGTTGATGTGGATAGCCCCTGGAACCAGTGGTTATTGTCAGAGTATCCCAGTTTGTTTGTTTCTGCAGAGAGATCATTTTGTTCTCTCCCCTGTTTCCAGGAAAATCCAGGAAAAGCTGTTACAGTTTACATGAGCTTTGTTCCACTTGTTGGGGAAGTGCATGGCTTTTTTTCCTGCCTTCCTCGAATGATCATTTCTAAGTTACGAATGTCAAACTGCTTACTTTTGGAAGGAGACAAAAATAAATGGGTACCTTCCTGCAAAGTTCTAAGAGGCTGGACTGAGTCGGCTCGTAAGCTTTTTCCTGATTCCTTGCTCCATGAGCACCTTGGTCTTGGTTATTTGGACAAGGATATAATTTTATCTGATGCATTAGCAAGGGCATTATGCATACTGGACTATGGTCCCGAAATTCTAGTCCAAATTATATCCTCTTTGTGTCAAAGAGAAAATGGCCTTAAACCAATGGGCCTAGCTTGGATAGCGTCTTGGCTGAATGAGTTTTACACAGTCTCATTCCATTCTTCTGGACAGGCATCAACGAATTGTGAAATAGAAACTATTCTTGTAGATAATCTTAGAAAAATTCCATTTATTCCTCTTTCTGATGGTACCTTTAGCTCTGTTGATGAAGGTGCAATTTGGTTACATTCTGATGCCACAAATATTGGGTTTGAAGGGCAGCTTGGGCTTGAAGCTTTTCCTACATTGTATGCTAAACTTCGGTTTGTCAGTCCTGCCCTTTTTTCTGAATCAGCTGTCAATATCTCGTACGTAGATTTGACTCTGGTAGGAAACATTACTAATGTGCTTCATAACATTGGTGTCCAACAGCTCTCTGCACATGAAATCATAAAGGTACTTATTTTGCCAGATATATCTGATGAGAGAATCAAAACTAGAGACAAAAATTTGATGATAGATTACCTCTGCTTTGTGATGATTCACTTACAATCTAGCTGTCCCAGTTGTCGTGTTGAGAGGGATTACATTATCTCAGAGTTACGAAATAAAGCTTTCATATTAACAAATTATGGCTTTAAAAGACCGGTTGATGTATCAGTTCATTTTAGCAAAGAATTCGAAAATCCTGTCAACATAAATAGGTTGATTAATGGTGTGGATCTGAAATGGCATGAGGTTGATATCACATATTTGAAGCATCCAGCGCTCAAATTGCTCTCATCTGGACTGAAGAAGTGGAGGGAATTTTTCCGGGAAATTGGTGTCACAGATTTTGTGCAAGTGGTTCAACTTGATAAGAGCTTTGCGGATATGTCTGATACTGTTCTTCAGCATTTTTCGGGTTGGGACTTAATTTCTCCTGGATCAGTTGTCAAGGATTGGGAATCTTATGAGTTAGTTCAGTTGTTATCCCAATTGTCCACGAGTGGCAATCATGAAGGTTGTAAGTACTTGTTGGAGATTCTTGACGAATTTTGGGATGATTATTTTAGTCAAAAAGCTACCGGTTGCTGCAGTTCTAAATGTGGCAGTGATATTAGACCCTTCAGATCTTCATTGTTGTGCAAGATCTGTGATATCCAGTGGGTGGTTTCTAGCATGGATGATAAGCTTCATTGTCCTAGAGAGTTGTTCCATGACTGTGATCCAGTGCATGCAATCCTTGGTGCTTGTGCTCCATATGCTGTTCCAAAGGTTTGCTTGATGCTGATTATAATTTTATGATGTCATGAAATTTTTTCTTCTCATTGAACCTTATTGAGATTTAAATTATTCAAATTAATTCCTAGAGTTAAAAGTTCACAACTTTACTTCTTCAACAAAATAATTTTGCTAGCTTTAAATATAATGTTTTGTATTTTGTTTTAGGTGAGAAATGGGAAGTTAGTAAAGGATATTGGTTTTAAAACAGAAGTTACCCTGGATGATGTCCTCAAGAGTCTAAAATTATGGAGATCTGAGAGCACTTTCAAGGCCAGGTATTACTGCCATTCTGCTATGTTTGAGTCTTCGGCATGAATGCATTTTGTTTGACGAAATAAGTTTGACTAGTTCCAAGACTTCTAAAGTGTCATGGAGTTTTCTAAGTTACATATAATTTATGATTTTATGGTGGATGGTGTTTCACTGATTCCTGCAGTCTAACCAAGTGGTGGTATTACATCATCTTATGTTATGATACAACCAATGTTTAGGAACATAGTCTGTTATCTCTTAATTCTAGCATAATTGAAAGATATCCATCAGTGTTCTTTTAATCGAGGTACTAATTTTATCGTAATGATAATCGCTTATTTTAATATTGCGTGTAAAGCTTAAAACTGGGAGAAAAACCTTGAATGATGTATCTGCCTTTAAAATTGTGTAGGTAAAACCTTGGGAAAGAATAAGAAGTCTTCATTTGCAAACTTTGTATGACTTTCTTGTGGGTACTATGGTGGGAAGTTCTACAGTTGTTTCATGTTTCGGAAATAAATATTTTTCTTGTATATGTGTGTTCTTTCAAGGAAAGAATTTCCTTTTTTATTCTCTTTGAGCTCTACGATTTTTCCTTGTTTCAGAAATTTATTGCAGAATGTCATGAATATGATTCACAATTGTGAAGAATTTTCTTATACTAACATAAACCCTTTTTCTCATACTATTAGTGTAGGGCTGTGCTTATCAAAAAAAAAAAAAAATTGTAGGGGTCTGAACATTTGCCTTTTCTTGTTCTCAGTCTCCAACTGTTTGATTTTTCATATACCGCCTCTCATTTGAATTAAATTTACTTATTTGCATGCCAGCATAGCACAAATGTCCAGATTATACACGTTTATTTGGAACGAAATATGTAATTCAAGGCAGAAAATTGCTGAGGAGTTCCATGCAGCAGCTTCTATATTTGTTCCATACAAGTTGGCTTCAAGGCCTGACGATGTGGTATCTGGCATATTCTTGTCTTCTAAAGAAGTGTATTGGCATGATTCAACCGGAACCATGGACCAAATGTATTGTCATTCTCAGTCTGACTCATTTGTTGAGAACCAGCGCTCCGTAAACAGAACATTGTCCAATGTTTATCCAGGTCTCCATGACTTTTTCGTTAATGAATGCAAAGTGCCGGAGAAACCTTCTTTCTGTGGTTACCTCAATATTTTGCAACAGTTATCGGCACTTACTTTACCTTCACAAGCTGCTAATGCTGTAAGTGACTAAACAGAGTTTATCTTGTCCCTCATTATAGCCATGCTATAATCTAATATATGTCTTTCATGGTTAGGTTTTCCAAGTCTTTCTGAAGTGGGCCGATGGACTGAACTCAGGGTTACTAAGTACTGAAGATATCAGTCACCTGAAGGAATGTCTTAATAAACTGGAGTATACCGTGCTGCCCACCATATTAGATAAGTGGGTTTCCTTGCACCCTTCTTTTGGTTTAGTGTGCTGGTGTGATGATGAGAAATTAAGGAAGAGGTTTAAGCACTTGAATAATATCGATTTTCTGTACTTTGGCACTCTCAATGATTGTGAGAAAGAGTTACTTCGGACTAAAGTGTCTATTCTAATGCGTACCTTCGGGATTCCCTTTCTCTCTGAGGTAAGATACGCTTTGAAATATTTACCATTTAAGGATCGAGGAACTCAATCATTTGGTCTTAAGCATTTTGTCTGTTTCACTTTTATGTTTAATAACAAGTCATCTGCATTTTTTTTTTCTTGGTATATTTGGAATTCTTTTGATTTAATTCCAAAATCTATTAGAAATTATTTCCCTTTTGGATACACCTGTTTATCAATGTGTCTGGTTAAACGCATGGAATCTTCACCAGAGTTCAACATTACATTCATGGCGATAATGGTGATCTTCATTGAATTTGCAGCACATGCACCATATGCATAGTTGGCATATTTCTTTCTTAAGTTTCTTAAAGTTTAAAAGTTATGATTTTGGTTGACTTTTTCGGATTTGTTGTGATCTATTATGGTTTCCACTTATTTTCTATGTCCTTTCTCTGGTCTCCAATGCGTTCTTATTATACCAAAGATTTTCATGGTTATTTATGAACCTTTAGATGCTAAATCTACTTCATAGACCAACATATTGCCATGACGCATGTATTAACTTTAAAATATTGTTAAGAAGTCAGTACTCGGTAGTAATATCGCTTAAAGGCTACGTCGCTCTACTCTTCATTTGTCTTGAAGTACCCCAGTCTGACATATTTTCGGGCATGAATTTAGGGATATGATTGTTCAAAGACCCTCCAAATACATGGAAAAACTCAAAGAAATTGAACATATCTGTATAGTATACATACACTCAGACCCAAGTCCAAGTAACATAGCTTCAAGGGCAGTTATCATTGCAGTATCTATGCTGAAAATTGACCTACTGTATGTTTTACTGCCTTTGTCTCTCCCTCAAGCTTTTGCTTTTACGTAGGTTGTTACTCGTGAAGCAATTTACCAGGGCCGATCAGATGGTAGATTCAAGGCATCCCTTGTGAACTGGGCACTTCCTTTTGCACAACGCTACTTATACAGTGTTCATCCTGATAATTATATTCAACTACAGCAATCCAGATTTGATAATATTAATCATTTGCAAGTCGTTGTCGTCGATAAGCTGTGTTACAGGAATGTTATAAAGAGCTGCGGCATTGTGTCCAAGAAACGATTTCAATGCAGCTGTCTTCTGCAGGTATGGACTGGATTTTTTGTTTATGTGATATGTATATATATATATATATAGCCTACTGAAATCAAATTCCTTGCAGAATTAAAATTAATATTCTTCTGTAGGATAGGAGCACCTGTCATGGTGTTTTTATTGTTTTATATTCTTGGACCTTTTTATTCTATAAATTATCTTCTTTTTTAAAATGTATAAGATCGTGAAATTCGGTGCTATGCATGGAAGTAGCATTAAAAGGATTATTATATCGTGCTTGTACAGGCTTGTTACGCGGCATGCATGTGTCAACATGCATTCTGCAAATGCACAGAACAAAATGGTGTCCTCAGTTTTGCCGGTTATCAAATTGCCTTTTTTTAGTATAAGCCTATGTTGCTCCAACTCTTTATTTTTCTTGAAGTACTCGTGTCCGACTTCCATGCCCAATACATTTTCAGGTATGGTTTGGAAAATTTTTTAAAAAACATACCCGTGTTGGGCATATACCCGTATCCGACACTTGCACCTGGGTCAGAGTAACATAAGTATAAGCAATGAGTAGTTATGTTTGCAATCTATAGTTCTTTTTTGAGATTAATTAAATTGTGAAATATGTAATTTGTCCATTCATTCATGTCTTTTATTTCAATGAAGTTTATAAAATAAATTTCAGTGGTCAAACTATAGTGAGATTTCTGTTTACATAAGGATATAGATATTACTATTATCTCCATTTTCATATGGTAAATATTAAAACTTTTTTATTTGATTTTACAGGATAAAATATTGTACACCACTCCAGAATCTGATTCTCATGCCTTATATATGGAGTTTTCTCGTTTGTTATTTGACGGAACACCGGATTTGCACCTGGCAAATTTTCTTCACATGGTCACAACCATGGCGAAATCTGGTTCTAATGAAGAACAGACAGAGCTTTTCATCTTAAACTGCCAAAAGGTGCTGAAACTTCCCGATGAAGAACCTGTTTGGTCCCTTTCTTCTGCGCTTTATGAGGCAGAGAATAATGAGTTTCTCGAGACTAGTTCTGCCATAATGGCAGAAAATGAGCAATCCGCTTCAAATTCCAAGAAAAAAACAGGGATCTACTCAAACTGGCCACCTGTGGATTGGAAAACAGCACCTGGTCTCAGTAAAAGAAAGGCGCCTGTTTTGCAACCTAATGATGACTCGAACAAGCATACATATAATGGTTCCGAACACATTGATTCATGTACTAGCAGCGATGGTCCAGTTAAGATAGATGCCATTATGTCCATGGGAGACGATATGCAAACAACTTCGATAGTTCCAACTTTGCCAGATTCTGAAAGTATGGATCGCCAGCATGGCAACACTTGCAATCCAGCTGATTCCGCTGCGAGAATTGCATTTGGCAACACCTGCAATCCAGTTGATTCTGGTGTGAGAATCGAATTTGATCCTGTCGATTTAAGTCTAGTCTCTAATAACCCTCAGCTGGTTTTACTTGAATTTAGCAAGAGAAATCCACTTAATACCGGATTTGTTTCATCCGAATTTAGCCAGAGAGATCAGCTTCTTACTGGCACACCCAGTACAGCGCAAGCTTTGCTAACTGGGAAACTTGGTGAGCTCGCAGCTTTCAAATACTTTACCGGCACATCAGGTAAGACGGTAAAGTGGGTCAATAAAGATAGCGAAACCGGGTTACCCTACGATCTAGTAGTCGAAGATGAAGGAGGTCATATCGAATACGTCGAAGTTAAATCCACCAAATCTGCAAGGAAAGACTGGTTCAATATATCGACAAGAGAGTGGCAATTTGCTGCCGAGAAAGGTGAGTCCTTCAGCATTGCACACGTTCTGCTGTTAAGTGAAAACGAGGCGAAGATCGCAGTATATATGAATCCTTTTAAACTTTGCCAGAATGGCAAACTACAATTGGTCGTTTTGATGCCAAGGCAGCGCAAGGATTTAGCAATCGTATCCTAACTGGCAACATATCGTATATGTGATTCTACGGATTAAATTAACAATTTGATCTTTGGAACTACCTGCTGGAATCTGTTGGTAAAAGACTGGAATAACCATTTTATCAGCTCGTATTTGGCCTTGACCCAACTGCAAATTCGAGGCCCCTGCTATACAATAATCCGACAGAGCTGTGCTTGTATGCTAAGGAAGGTACGTTTTTTGCTGGTTACGATTATTCACGAAAACGTGGTGTCCGATGGCGGACGAATTCCCCACATCGGAAGAGCTACGTCATCGCATTTATAAATACAACATTTCCGGAATCTCCAACATTATGATGATTTAAGGCATTGATGTCTTTTAAAGACTGTTGTACTATAGGATACAGGTGGTTTATACATGGGCAACATTCAAAGACTAAACTTCTTCACTCTAATCTAGTCTCATGTAATTTCAAAATAAAATTTAAAAATTATTTTTTTATTAATATTAATATTTTTAAATTTAAAAAATCAGTTGGGTTGGACAGGCCTATTTGAATTAGAGAATCTCTTATACAAACTCAACTCAACCCAAAACAAAGTCCAGAATGGGAACAAGCTTAAACTGTTTTACTTGAAAAATATAATTAAAAAATGAAGTTTGCAAATCTAGGTCCAGCCTTTGATCCAAAATCTTAGGCATCGTAATATTACGAAAATATAATTAACGCAAATGTAAAATACAATATAAATATAAAATGAATATATTTTTTAAAAAATAAAAAATATGATAATAATATAAATATATGAATAGTACTTTAAAATCTATAAGATCTAAGCACAATTATGATAAAAAAATAATCATAATTATGAGATAGTAAAATATATAGAGGAATTAATTTACTTTAAGCGCACAAGTTGTAGTCTCTCACGTAACAAAAGTAGGAATTTTGTTATTTGGAACACTTCAAAAGTTTAATTTCCTTCAACGTGATAAACAATGGCACTGTCCAAAGTTGTAGCGGGAATTGATGGCAATTCCATGATAAACTAAGGTTGTAATTGAGTCAAATTAAGCTTAAGTAGTAATTCAAAATTCGAAGTTTGAAATTTGATTTTTAAAATTTTTATTTAATTTGAGATAAAAATTAAACTCAAATTTAGGTTACTCATTAAAATGGTATTATAATATATTTTGTTGAATGATGGTATTATAATATATGTTAGACAAGGCTAAAAAATTGAATCAGTCAAGCCTTCGATTCTTGATTGGGTTGACCATTCGATGAAAGATATTTTTTAATATTTAAACAACTGTAATGTTAAATAAATATAGTTAATAATAAGTAAAATTATGTATTTGATTTAATAACATATTTTAATACAAATATAAAAAATTAAAAAATTTAAATCTTATTAATTATAATTAAAATTTTAAAAAATATATAATCATTACTTTTTTAATTAAACTAATTTTATGTCGATTCGATTAATAATTAATTTTAATACACTCATTAGGCAATAAATCACCGATTTGTGATTTAACTTGTTTGACAAATCAATCCAATTTTTTATTTTGACCACTCTCGGATTGACACGTGTTGACTAACCATTGTTTTACTCTAATGCATCATTGTCATCTTATCTTGGAAAGCATAAGGAAATGATGACAGATTTGGATCGTCCCTTATCTTTCAATATAAAAGCGATAAACCATTAATTAAAGTTTTGATCTGATTTTTCAAGGGGTTGCTTTTATGAAATTACAGCACTATATAACACATGATATGATATAATAAATATATAATATAAATATATAAATTTATTAAAATTTATAAAAATATATAATATTTTAAATATAATTATGATTA
>JBBYHM010000016.1:3877771-3893684 GCA_038381775.1 Adansonia rubrostipa | reverse complement strand
AAGCTGTGTTTTTTATAAATAAATAAATAAACTTATTGGGAACTTTTCCTTTCTTTCTCTTAGATTTGGGGAATGAGATAAGTTGGAAGTCCTTCCAATAGACTTTGATTACTCAAGGAAGCATCCAATGCCTCTTAAAGACAATGGTGTAATTGGAATATTCTAAATTTAATCTTTCACAAAAAAGTTACATTGCCAATGGTTAAAAGAAAAAAAGGGTATTTGAGATTTAGTTCCAATAGCTCACTCTTTCTTTTATTTAAGAGGTTTTGTTTTTTTCTATTTAGTTCCCCAGCATTTAATAAATATTTTTCTTTTATAGTTGAGGTCGTTAAAGTTTGATTTTTAATTAATAAAATTAAAAATTTAATACGTTACTAATAAATCATGTGACCGTTGGTAATAGTTTAATTTCATTTATAAAAGAAAAGATATTTTATTTTTTTAATATTTATTTTTGTCTTCTCATTACTTTTTTAATAAAAAAACAAAGTTTTACTCATATAAATTTAATTTAATAATTATGATTCATCACAAAGTTTTCATACTTAAGATCAAACTCAATTGATATCTCAAAATGCTTGCCTAAAACTCAATGCATCCATTAAAAGTCATTTGGGTCCATTTGATCTAATGTATTTTATATATATTAATATTTTTAAATTAAAATTAAAGAAAATTATTTAATATTAAACAAATCTTATAGGTACTAAAATCAAGATTTACAGACTCCTTGTTGTATATTAGAACTTGGACTATTAAGTCAAATGTCCACATTAAAAATTTAGAAAATAAATTTGATAATTATACCCACCAACTTAACAAAACAATTTTGCTCCAAAAAATGGATAGAATGACAAATGCTGCAATTATCTTCTCAAATCTAGATGGATACTGCATAACCTCCTGATGCTAAAATCTTAAGCAAATTAGGAGACCCGATAATTTTGAACATAATATAAAAATATTATATAGGCATGACACATTTTATGAATAAAAAATAATGTAATAAGCATGGCACTATATTTTTAAATACGATTAAAATAACATATTTAACATATATATATATATATCATATTTATATTTATATTTAAAACTTTGACACAATTATAATTTTTTTATTGTGTTTATATTTAACCGATTGATAAAAAATATAAAATACGATTTGCATGTATGAATTCTCAAATCTAATTTTTAACATATATACTTCATATAACTACAACAAATTTATATATTAATGGCGCCTAATTAAGATAATGTCACTAAAAGTTTTATTTACGTCACTATTTGTATTCTGTGACAAAAAAATCGATATCATAATATTCATCACGTTAATACCGTCTTTAAAAGTAAATAATGACAATATCTTATTATCTTCATATATTACTAACAATAAAGTAACAATTATGTATAACGTCACCTTATAAGTAGCAGGTTGATTACCACTTTCTAACATGACAACTACCAACCCAATGAACTGTCATGACATGAATAAATAGTTCTAAATTAAATATAGTTATAAATTACCTAATTTGATTATCTAAACCTCACCTAACTCTGTGCTGGATTTTTGGGTTACATCCCATTTTTTTCATTTTGTTTTTATAATAATATTATTATCTAAAAGAAAAGAATTTATATATATATATATATATATTTTGATAGAAGGGAATAATTTATTGGGTGAACTTACTTTCACCTAAACTAACCAAATTAAGAAGTTTGGTATGATAAATAAAATGTTTAATCAAACTTACTAGGCAAACATTTCCCAATTAAGTTATGCATGATGTTTCCTTTGAAATTGGAACATAATATTTAGTTGAAAATTAGATCTGAAGATTCATGTATCTTCTATTATGTCACAAATGATTTTAATGTATGTTATAATTTATATAAATTTTATACGTAAATATTTTATATTATATAAATTTTAAAATATGCTTAATATCATTAAGCATATTATGTACATATTTATATTATATTTGTATTTTTGTGATATGCTTAATATCATTAAGTCCAATGAAATTTTGTAATATTAGGGTTTTTTTCCCTTTATTTTAATGAATCTTATTCCATCCAACAACACCCTTCACTTTAATCATGTTGAATATCTTTGAAACTAAGCAAGAAAAATGCTGTCAAAATTCTTGTATACTAATATATATTCGAGGAATTTATTTATCTTAGTGTAAAATTTATTTAATTTTTTATATGATTTATATTTATTTATGTCAATCATTATATTTTATATTTTATTTATATAGATTATGCACGTAAAAAAAAAAACCTCCTCTTAATAGATCTATCATGGTCACATCATGATCTAAAAATTTTGAATTCTTCATCCAAACCCGATTCGACCCAAAAGCAATTTTACTATTTATTATATTATTAAAATAATAATTTTATGCTAATATTTATATATTTTTATAATTAAAATTAAATAAAAATATTTTTTTATTATTAAATAATAATTCAAATTAGACAACATTAGCTTTAACTTATAAAATTTTTGTTTAAAACCTAACTTATATGTAATGGATAGCTCGAATCTTCGATAGGTTTACTCCCACGTTTCCTGTTACAATACCGATCTCGTAATTAATCTGCTATGAATGGAAATAAAAACAAAATTAGTGTTAACAAGTCACTCTGTAAATTCATATCAATACCAATTATTATTTAATAATTAAACAAATATTTTTATTTAAGTTTTAATTATAAAAATATATAATTATGAATATAAAAATATTTATAAATAATAAATTTAAATTTTATATCAAATTTAATTTAAACTTAAATAAAATTATTAAAAAAATTGAATAACAATCCGACTCACATAGATAGCTCCGACTGCATCCAGTGTAGGAGATTAATAATGGGTTTGGTGTTAGATTTTAATAGTTTATTTAATAGTATAGTCTACGGTGATTAGTGGTCCCAAAGAAAGAAGAAAGCATCCAAAAATATATATAACTTTTTCTTCACTTAAATACAAAAAGGTCACTTCAAAACAAAACACAATTTCAATGATGCCAAATTGCTAATAGATTCCAAAGTTTGGAGTTGGGGAGGGAAAGGTACATTTGGCCAAACTTACCATATATGGGTAAGATAAAGATAATTTATACATGCGTATCATATTTTATATTTTTATATTAATTATATAAAATTAAATATTACATAAATTAATAAATATGTTAAAATTTTAAATACGTATATAATATATATAGTAAATATATTAATAAAATTTAAATTTGTCATAAAGTATTTATTATATTATTTCGTATTTATTAAACTTGGGTTTAGAATTGTTCTCAGGTTGAGTCGAGTTGTGGTTCGGATTTTTTTTCAAACCCCTTATCGAGCTCAGTTCAAGTTGGATCTAGACCCCACGATGACTATTTCACTATTTTAAAAATATTTTTATGTTAATATTAATATTTTTATAATTAAATCTAAACAAAATGTTTTTGTTAATAAAGAGTAATTTGGGTCGAGTTAGGTCCAATTTATAAAAATTTTATCCAAAACCTGAACTTATTGGATCAAGCAAGTAACTGGACCCTTAAACATGTCTACTAATAATATTCAACACATATTTTGTATTCTTTTCAAAATTATCGGGTGTATTTATTGACCAATCTACATGATAATCCACACTTCTGATTAGCTTATTATTAAGATTATCATAATTATTATTGCAACAGCCATAAATTTATTTCATTTCATTTTTTTTGTTTTCCTTTTATAAGCATCTAATTCTTGTTGGTATTTTTAAATGGGATAATGGGTTGTCTTAAAAATTTAAATTGATAAAAAAATTTATTCAATTTTTATATTAAAGTTCAAAGATTTCTATTCATATATGTATATAAATTTATTTACTGTATTCATGTTATTTTTGTGTTACAATTGAGTTTAAAGTCTCGTGTTACACATTAAAAATTCGTGTTTTATAGATTTATTGCTATAATCATAAATTTGTTTTCTTTCACTTTTCTCTTTTCCTTTAAACAATGTCTAATTCTTGTTAGCATTTTTAAATGGGATGGAGTGTTATCTTAAAATTTTAAATTGATAAAAAAATATTCAATTATTATATTAAAATTCAAAGATTTCTATTCATATACATAAATTTAATAACTTGTGTATCCACATTATTTTTGGTTACATTCATATTTAAAGTATTATAAATTTAATTTAGATATATTAATAATTCATGTTATAGATTTAGCACATTCATATATTCAAATCGTGTTTGTATTAACTTTTTGAGATATGTTATATTTTAACTATTTTTTATATATTATGTTCGTATTATATTTTATGCCTTGTTTAAAATGGTTAGGTTAGGTGTACATAGCAAATGAAAGATATTTCATAATAACAAATAAAAGGGGTTTTTATTAGTTTCATGAAATGAATTCGAGGCTTTTAATTCAGATCATCGTGCTTGGTTCAGTTTCAATTCAGTTTTTATTGAATTTAGGTCGATTTTGGTTTAAATAATAATTAAGTATATTTTGTTCTGTTCAATTCGATTTTTGATTCATAAGAATCATAATTCTAAAACCGTAATCATTCGAACTAAGTTAAATTTTACTTTTTTTATTAGTTTTATTTTTATAATATTTAAATAAATATTTTATTTTTAAATTAGTGAAAAACTTTAAAATATTATAAAAAAATCAATTAACTAAATTAATCCGAATAGGTGAAATTCGATTTAAGATGATTCGATTCGATTTTTAAAATCATAATATTATACATATATCATAATTTTTTTCAAAATTGACCTAAACCGTTTCAAACTCTACCAAAAATATAATAACATCTCATATATTTTAAATTTAAATATTAATATTTATAATTTTTTTTAATTTGAAATTTTTGATCTCGTTTGTGCTTAAAAAATAAAGAGGGATAATTTGACGTGTGGTGGGACGACTGGGAGCAGCTTCGTTGTCTCATTAAGGCCGGACGTTGAGTGAAGTCACCATCGGAGTTGGTGGACTTTGCAATAATAATATAATAATTTTGACATTACATGGCATATTAGATACGACAAAAAAAAATTAAAATAAAAATATGATAAAAAAATATTTTTTATTTGAAGTAGCTATAGTGTTGGTGGAACTGTAGAGCAGGTGATTGGCTCCGTTCTGCTGCTCTCACCTCCGCCCTGCATGGAGTATACCTATTTCTGATTGAGCTGGCTGTATTTTTTAAAATTTTTTTGTCCAAATCTTTATTGTTCCAAATATCATTTTATTGTTTAGGATAATATTAAATATTATTTTTATATTAATATTGATATATTTTTATAATTAAATTTAAATAAAAATATTATTTTATTATTAAAATAATAATTCAAGTTACGTCGGATTGATCCTAATTTATAAAAGTTTTATTCAAAGTCTATTCGGCCTAACTAATAGTCTAGTCAGTTGATAGATCTTAATACTATTAAACACAATACATTTAATACACTAACTTATTCGTATTTAATATTTTGATATATTTAATAATTTATATTTATACGATTAACAAAAAAACATAATATATAACATAGTACACAAATTATCAAATCTAATCAAATCAATAATTTCTCGATGGTTTTTTTTTTTCAAAGTAAAATAATGTTGGGTTGATTTTCTTTTTCTTAATACAATTATATTACTTCTTACATAAGTAATTTTGACACCAAACCTGTAAAAAAAAGTTATTTCAAGTAATTTCATTTAAACAATTAATTATAAAATAAAAGGGGTAAGATTGAAGTTTTAAACTTTACAACTATTTATAAAGAGGAGAAGTAGCTACAAACTAACTAATTATGCAATCAACCTCATTCTTATTGTAATTACATAACTAACAATGTTGTTGTAGCACATTTGCCATCATTTGGCTTCAACTTTAATTCCAAGTAACATTTCCATTTGGTAACATTGGACACTAGACCTATTCAAAGGTCGGCTAGCACGTTTGATTCAGCTTGGATCAAGTTTGAATATTATTTTTTTGTGATTTGGGTTTACTTGGATCATCGTTTATTAATTAAAATAATATTTTTATTTAAATTTAATAATAAAATATATAAAAATAATATAACTAGTTTTTTAAATATTTTAATATATTTTAATAGTTATTTGGATCCTCGAGTCAAGTTGGCCAAATGTGAGCTTAGGCTTGAATTTTAAAGTTGTTCAGGCCTCGGTCCATTAGCAATTCTATTAGACATGATATAATTACACGATACGAATATGATAAGAAAAACTAAAACATGATATGACACTAAAAAATAACATGAATACACGAATGTGACAATATCTATGTAACACAAATTATTAACAGGTCAAAAATTTATATAAATATACATGATTATAATACGAAAAAATATATAAATATAACAATTATACACGAATTGTCAGATCTAGTAATAATTAATGACTAAACTTTGAAGATTATTATTCAACTAATATTATCTATACTTTTTTTAGGTGGGCAGATAAAAATTTAAAAAGATGAAAAATTAAAGGATAAAAAAATAATATTCTTTTACATTAGTGTGCTCGGTAAAAAGAGAGAGAGAGAGAAGAAGAAGAAGAAGAAAGAAAATGTAATTTTATTTCCATTAAATGTTTGGTAGAATTGAAATTTTGAAAGAAAGAAAATAAAATTTATATGATTTTACCATCATAACCTTTATAATTTATAGTGTTCCGTAAAATTGAAAATTTGAAAGAAAGAAAATAAAATTTATATAATTTTACTATTATAACTTTTGTAAATTATAATGAAAAGGATAAATTCGTTGCATAATCTTATAAATATTTTATGTTAGATTTACAAATCTTTCATTTTGTCTCATTTTTTTCCCAATTTGAAGTAACTTATATTTGTAAATAAGCGACAAAGATAATCATCTTTGTTATTTTTTTCTTTCACTTTTCGTTCTTACCAAACACGTCTAAATTTATTTTCTTTTCATTTTTCCATATTTTCCTTTTTTTTTCTCAAGAAAAATAGACACATCATAATAATTAAGACATCTTAACAATTAGATTATTGCCCTCTATGCATTAAGGTTTGAGATTTGAGTTCTCACCATCTTTTACCTTTGGAAATTTGATACAAAAACGTACCTCAAGAATTTTGATTCAAAATGACAAATATATAAAAGATTAAATGGAAATTATAGTTAAATATAGAAAAAAAATTGTTTACTTAATTTATAAATAGAAGAAATTGGGTTTGGGACTATGATAAAATTAATTTCTAATTATAATTTCCATTTGTAAATAATATATTTATTTTCATATATAATAATGGGATAATCATTTTTATTATAAATTGATTATTCTTATTGAAATAATTATAAATAAATAATAAATTCATCCATCTCAATACTACTAATCTTTGAGAAACCAGAACACACATCTTGCTTTCATTTAAGATATTATATTAAAAATAATAATGCACTTAACAATTCATATATTTATATTATATTTATATTATTTTTCATATTATAATTGTGTTTAAAGTATTATATATTTTATAAATTTTTACACGTTAATAATTCGTATTATATAAATTTTATATTTTTTAATACATTATTATATTTATATTTAAAATTTTACCATATTTAATAATTTATATTATATTTATAATATTCTACTAACGAATATCCTGAAAATATTTTTTAAAATTAATATAAATAGTAATATATTTACATGATATATTTAAAAAGATGAATAAAATTGTTAATTTTTGAATTTTATATAATATTATTATAAAAAAATTAATTAATTTAAAAAATATATCCTAAAAAAACATGTTATTAAAACTCGTATTTTATTTATATAATTAACAGAAACAAATAGAATAAAATACGAAACACAACAAACGCAGCAAGCATGCGCAGGATTGTCTAGTTTACCTGACCGTAGAGACCAAAGCTTTGTCTTTGTCTTTCTCCATCTCTCTTTCAAATTTGTTACGAAAGTGGGGTCTAATTCAATCAAACATAAACCCAACAACCATTTTATTATATGGTATTTATATATTTATATATTTTTATTTATTATAATTATATTTAAAATATTATATATTTATATAAATTTTGATATATTTAATAATTTATATTATATAATTTTTTATTTATTTTTATATTTATATAATATTTGTATTAATTTTGTATATCATATTATTTTAATTATTTTTTACTATATTTAAAGTTTTTTATTTTAATCAAACGTAACTTTAATTATCACAAAACTTTTTTAAAGATCGAGTTACTTATCTTGCTCAAATGAATTAGACTTAAATAAAAATTTTATAAATTTAAATTAATTTAATTCGATTTAAATTATTATTTATTAATAAAAAATAAAATTTTTATTTAAATTTAATTATAAAATATATAAATATTAATATAAAAATAATTTTTAATATTTTAAAATTTAAAAAATAAAATTAAAACAGGCTTGAGTGTCCGGGCCATGAACAGTTGCAACTGTCACCTCTTTTCTTCGAACTTTTTCTAAGCTCTTTATAATCTTCTCTTGTATTTGGCCAACAATTTTCTAACCAAATGTTAAGCTCTTTTTGTTTTTTTTTTTTTTCACTTTCTTTCCCATTTTTCTATCTCTCTCTGTTCTATCCTTCTACGCCTCTAATGGCAGTTCTTTTTCTCCACTTTTTTTTCCCAGTCTATAATGGCAGCTCCTTTCAGTTTTCTTCATAAAGAATCAAGGGTCGGTGCCAGATAAAGCGCTTTCTTGGATCCTTCGTTTCTTTTTCGTTGTCAAAAGATGCTACCGCCAAGAAAAAATCGTTGTTTTGAACCTTTTCCCTTTGCCTTTTTTTTTAATGGTGGGAGCTTGGAACTAGCGTCTGTTTGAAGTAGAATCTCCCCTGGCCTAGAAGAAACCTATCTTGATTTGTTTTCCATCAGAATTTTCAAGACAACTGAATTTGGGTGTTCATAGAAAGCCTGATTCTTGGTTTCTATCCATGGAGGAAGTGGGAAAATTTAGTTGTTTCAAATAGTTGCGGATATGGCATTCAAGGAGAGAGGCTTTACTGAAAATGGCGAAAAACAACTGTTCAGTCAGTTCAGAACTTCAATTCTCTGCTTGTATATAAATATTGTTCTGCTTTTTTCTTTAATGTTTATTTTGTGTTTGTTGATATGTCAAATCCAACTTTAGGCCATGCAAAGACACAGTTTCGAGGAATGTCAAGGCTTTGATCACCTTCCCAAGTTGATAATTGCATGTTATCCGCTGATTGAAGGAATACTTGAGGTATGAATCTCTCTGAAATCTTGAAATGCAATTTGATACTTTTTAGGTCATTAAAAGGCACAGCTTCGACGAGTTTTCAAGGCTTTGATCACTTCCCCAAGTTCAATAATTTTGCATGTTTCTTTGGTGATTGAAGAGTTGGGAAATGAATTCTCGAGTTTGTTCATCAATCTGAAATTTTGAAATGCAGTTGATCTTGTCGTTGAAGTGAAGATCCAAGGTAAAAAAAAAAAAAGGAATTTGAGGAATTTAAGGTGCTGGTTAAGGCTTGTAGAGACAAAAAAGACAGCATTGATTCCTTTGCATCCAAAGAAAGGTATGGTATATGGACTCTTGTGGTTCAAACTTCTTAGGAAAACTTGAGTTGTTAAAATTGGAATGTGTTGGTATTTTTTTCACCTTTTCTGGTAACATTTTCCAGCTTACATTTTGATGGCTGCTCCCTACTAGTTCTTGGTGGGCATCGAATTTTAAGAAACTCTTTATTACAGGTACATGCTTTTCTTCTTCTTCTTCTTAAAATCAATCAACTTTCTATTGTCTGCGATTTATGTTGCTCAGATTCTTATTTTTCTTTAAGTATTCGTGTCTAGACCTGACAATTCGTTAATTCGTGTTATTTTTGTGTCATAATGTGTTTAAAGCATTTTTTATATAGATTTACGTACGTTAATAATTTATATTATATAGATTTTGAAACATGTATTTGTATTGTTTCATGTCCTGTATTACGTACTTTTTTCGTGTAATTGTGTCTAATATTGTTAGGTCTATCCGTGTCCGACACCCATAGCATATTTAGACTTGGGCATATGGATATGAACCTCGAAAGACCTTCTAAATATAGAGAAAAACTTTAAACAAATTGAACATATCTATATCGGACACATAACTGTAGCTGACACTTACACCCGAGTCGAAGTAATATGTCTAGGATTTATCCAATATTGCTGGACTAGTATTTAGGTGGGTGCATGAGGGAGATATTAAGAGCCAAATATGTGTATCAAAAAGGCTTAAAGAAAGGGTTTAGTAATGTTCTAGGAAAATTAAGAGTTTGATGAATCTAAAAGCTGATCTGTCGATGGCAATTATTGGTTCTGCATCATCATCATCAATATCAAGAGTCTCTCATGACCATATGAAATTTGGACTGACTTGATTGTAGAGCCCGTCTGTTTCCAGCTTCTAACTGATGCTCTTGATTCTTTACCATGTACATATATATATATATATATATATATATTTATATATATATACACATACATATAGAGAGAGAGTGAGAGAGGATCTAACAGGTCCGGGATTTACACATCAGCATTCAGAATCCTTTATTTCTCAACTACGGCTTCTTTTGTAACACACACACACACACACATATATATATATATGGAGGCCGCAGTCGAGAAATCAAGAAAGGGGTTGTGGATGCTAGCGTTTGAATCAGGACTTGTTAGATGCTAATTGAATAATTTTGTACAAACTAACTACGTTAGGCCTTGGTTCACCACATGGCTTTTTTTCTTGTTTGAAACTTTCAGTTAAATAGAAATTATCATAGGAAGTTATAAAAAGAGCTGATGCTGACAATTCAAGAGAGACTTTTTGTTTATTTTTAATAACTTTGTACCAATTAAAAAAAAAAAAAAAACGGACCAGCCGGTTGAACCGGTTTCGTTGAGTCCGGTACATATCATCAAATCGAGGATTTATTGAAATAGTAAAAATCAGAAAAAACTGTAAAAAATGGTTTTAAACCTTTTATTAATGTTTTTATGTAAACTTTATTGCATACAGTGAGATTTGAAACTTTAACTCCATGAACCTATATTCAACCTCATATCATTCAGTCAAATGCATATTTTTATTAAATATTTATTATGTTTACTACTCATTTGCTATTAAAATTACATATTTAATATTTAAATTATTTTTTAATGCAATCTATCAATTTAACCCGAAGGCGTCAGCAGTTTGACCTCTAATCCGGTTTCTTAAATATTGGTTTCTAATTCTACCTTTTTTGCTTATTGTTCATCAGCTGTGAATCAGTGAATGTTAAAAATTTTTCCAATGGCATGATTTTTAACATAGTCTATGTTCACTTCTGGTATCAACAAATCGATGTCTTTTCGCTTTATTTAACACAGCTCTTAGCAACTCTATGATGAAGTTGCCTTTGTCTCCTCTAGCAGTTTAATCGAGCTGAGCTCAATCTGTAAGAAGTTCAAGCTCAAGCTCGAAGCTCAACTCGAGCTCGATTGAGTTTCACTTCTAAAGCTCGAGTTCGATTCAAGATAAAAATCGAGCTCGCTCAATCAGGCTCGATTAAGCTCGTTTAGTTAGTAAAAAATGAGGTCAGTTTTCATGCTTCATTTCAAACTCGACTATTTGTGCTCGAATTCGAGTTCGAATTGAGATTTGTCAATTAAAAATAAAAATATATATTATAAATAAAGAAGCTTGATTAGGTTCTCAAGAGTGTTAGGTACTCAAATTCAGTTTGCTTGATAGCTTGAGCTTGAGCTCTATTTAAATTTGACCTAGCTGAATTCAACTATTTTTTGAATCAAGCCTGAGCAGCTTGTGAACACAGGTGTCTCGATTACACCCCTAATCTCCCATGTTCTTATCTTTTAATTTTTAAAATAGGTGAAGCTTTGAGAACTTATATTCATTTTTGTATGCTTCTAACTGCTGATTCCATCTGTTTATCAGATTCCAAGTCACCTTTGTACGGAATATTTTTTACTATCAAAGCATTATAATTGCAAATAAAATCAACATTAATCATGGCCGAAAGATCAAATAGATGTCCTTTGCGATTCGAAAAGGATCATTCGAGCTGTATGTGGGGTTTGATCAGTATGTTTGACTTCCGTCATGGTCGATCAACTCAGAGACTGCTTTCCGACAGAAGGCGCAGGAACAGAAATGCAGTTGGTAAGTTCTTCAAGTAACTTTGAATCTATGTTACTCAGATTTAAGTGTGAATGTCGGATATAGGTGTGTGTCCGACATGGGTATGTTCAATATTTTCTGAGTTTTTTTCACGTATTTGAAGGGTTCTTGGAGGGTTATATTCTCATATTCATGTTTGAATATGAGTCCAACATGGGTATCGGACTCGGATGCTTTAAGAAAAATGAAGGGTCTGAGCAACGTAATATTCAAGCATTTACAAGCAGATGGATTGAACACTATTTAAAGTTGTGAAGTGATTATAAATGGTCTTTTGTATTGTCTTTTAGCATCAAGAGATCTTTTGGCTTGTTTGTACCATTAAATCCTAACTCTGTTTCTTGTAGGTTCTTTTTTTTTTTTTTAAGCTATACTTCATTTATCGGAAGGAGCAGAAGCCTGCTACTAGAAGTTATTATTATTATAGTTGGAAATTTGGTTTGCATTTCTTGTTCCATATGGGCATAATAACGGTTTTGTTTGGTTCGAATTTGCAAAAGAATAGCAATTATTATGTAGTATTCTGGTTTTTAGAAAACCAAGCCGAATATCATATATAACTGAAGCAACTTGGATCAAATTCTAGTGGTTCGGATCAATTCGGTTCATTGGTTTTTTTTTTTTTTTTATTTAAAAAATATCTTTTTCTTTAGCATTTTAAAGTTTTTTTAAACTAATTTAGAAATAAAATATTTATTTTTATATTATAAAAAATTAAAAACTAATTAAAAATTGAACAAAAATAAAATTATTTCTGGTTTGAATTATTTTGATTTTTTAACTTATGAACCAAAAACTGAACCGAATATAATTAATTATTACCTGAACCGAATTCAATAAAAACTGAACCAGACATTGTGGTTCAAATCGGTTTTTGGTTTTCTCGGTTTTCTTGCTCAACCCTAGTTCCATATTGTTTTAGGCATTCCTTAATGCTACTTTTTCTCTTCAACTTTGCAGGTGTGGGAAATTCAGGAAATAAACTTGACATATTGACTAGTTCTGCCAATAATTGTCCGGGAACTCTTGTAAGCTGCGGAAACTGAACCCGAATTCACCATTATTTTGAGAATTGTGATATATTCATTAGTCGGGCAAAATAATTATGAACATAAGATAATCATCAATGGAGAAAGCTTTTCATTTGTTTTTTTATATTAACTTTTTTTTTTTTTCCTTTTCAGGATGGTGAAGAGAAGACAATGGCGACTGATCCATGTAAGCCAAGTGTGAAGAAACTCCTAGAAGAAGAAATGTCCGAAGAGAAGGTCACAAAGAAAGAGGCAAATAATAGCGAAGTTGAAGCGAAACAGTTTGATTCTGGGCAAGGAGATGATGAAAGGAAGAACCGAAAAAGAAGAAACAAAACTTGCAAGAAAAGTTCTGGTAACAGTCTTGATATGGATGTTGCTGAGAACTTGGTATCAGAAGGATCTTGTCTGCAAAAGTCCCAGAAACAAACTACAAGCAATCTGAATATAGACAATCTAATGGAAGAGTTTTGTCGGCAAATCAATCAGAAAGGTACCAATTGTGTGAATCATGACCAGCCTGCTGAAGGTCATATGCAGCTAAACCGAAAGAGCTTCAGCTTTGAAGAAAGATTGAGCGAGGCAATCAAGTTC
This sequence comes from Adansonia rubrostipa, assembly GCA_038381775.1. Lineage (NCBI taxonomy): Eukaryota > Viridiplantae > Streptophyta > Magnoliopsida > Malvales > Malvaceae > Adansonia > Adansonia rubrostipa. The sequence goes on along the minus strand of JBBYHM010000016.1, from coordinate 3,879,784 downwards.
TTGGTGAGTCAGAAGTTTCTTAATGGAAATCAACTTATAGAAAATGGGGAATTCCAAGCCTCAAAAGAAGTCATTGATGCACTTCAAATTTTGAGTTTAGATGAGGAATTGTTTGCGAAACTTCAACGAGATCCGAGCTCATTGTTGGTGAAATATGTTCGAAACTTGGCAGATGCTCATTTAAAGGATGAAGAGTGTAAGCCTCTTGCCGGATCCAACTTTTCAGAGCAGCAGTCTGTCAGTATAAGACAACGCAATGAGCCTGTTAATAGAAAACAGCGTAATTTCTTTAGAAGAAAGCCGAAGTCTCAGGAAAGAGACCTTTTGGATGGAAATAAGGTTTCTCAAGCTTCAAATAAAATTGTAATTTTGAAGCCTGGGCCTACATGCTTGCAAACGCCTGAAACTGGAAGCAGCCTTGGCTCATCTTCAGAATCTGAGTACATCTTTGGACATAGGGAGCCAAATGAGAAGGTTGGTTCCCACTTTTTTCTTGCCGAAATAAAAAGAAAGTTGAGACATGCTATGGGAAGACAGCAACATAGAATCCCCACAAATGGTATATCCAAAAGATTTCCCAGTGAGCAACAAAATTCAGGGGAGAGTGAAGGAGTTAAGGAATACATTGGGATGAATTCTCCAACTAAAGACCACTTCTTTATCGAAAGAGTTGTGAGATCTTCCATTGGTGTTAAAAAAGGAGAAAAGACAAGCAAGCTAAAAGGCTCGGAACTAGGCACAGAATATGAGACTACTGATTTTTCCAGGCAAAGGGTCTCGAACATATATTTTGAGGCAAAGAAACGTCTCTCAGAGATGCTAACAAATGGGGATGAAAATGTGGATCTTTTACACAGACAGGTTCGGAGAACCTTAGGTGGGATTCTTTCTCTTCCTGAGTATAACTCATTCCCCGTCGCCAATCCTGGTAGGAACTCGGAGCCTAGTTATATAACTGCGCAGATGAAATTTGCCAGCTCTGACAAATTCCAAAAAGTGAGTGAAAACATTCAACTCAACCTTGTCAGCGATCTAAGTCAAACGGAAGAGAAGGCAGAGAGCCAGCTTTGCATTTCTGATAAGAAAACTGGTAATGAAGTCCAAGGTGATAATGCAATTTCAAACAACCTCGACGCTTCTGTGAATAATGATGACGAAGATGAAATTTTTGGTTCTACTAAAGATGAAATGAGTTCCGAAGGTATTGTTTTGCGTTTGTTAATTTATGATGACAATTAAGAATAGCCAGGTTTATTAATGTTTGACCTTCATAAAATTTATGTAGGTGCTGTGAGTGTTGTTAAAGCAACTGAAATGATGGTTCAGGAAGAAAGCAAGCTCTCGGATGCTTCTTTCAAGACAAGTGACTCTTCTATTACTACGGATGATAAAAATGTTGATATATGTGAAGTTTTTGATGAGAAACAATATCTTCAATGCTTGAAACAGGTATGGCGATGCCACTTGCTGGTATTTGGATTGTGACATAATTAAGAAGCTCGGAATGATGAATACAGGCTGCTTATGCCCTACAATTAACCTCCCATCTTCCATGATGATAATGGAAAAAACATGATGGCACATTTGATATTGTCTTGATTTTATATTACTATGTTGAACGTGGAGCTTAAATCGCCATAAGAAAAATAGAGGCTTTTCTACATATCATTGCCGTTATTCCATTTTGTTGTCTGAATATATGTCTATGTTGATCCAACTCTTCATTTTTCTTGAAGTACCCATGTCCGACATCCGTGTCCAATGCATATCCGGACATGGGTATAGGGAATGACCCTCCAAGGTCCCTCCAAATACATGAAAAGGAACTTAGAAAAAATTGACCATACCTGTGTTAGACATAAATCCGTATATGACACTTACACTTGAGTACAAGTAACATAGGTCTGCATTGTGTAAGTGATGTCTCATCCAACCCTTTTTTTTTCCCTTTTCTTCAGGATTCATCTGAAGAGGACCAACAGCCTTTGTCTCCATTAGCTTCTCTCCCGAACT
>JBBYHM010000016.1:3850937-3864491 GCA_038381775.1 Adansonia rubrostipa | reverse complement strand
AAAATTCAACATTTATAATTATCAAATATTATAATTATAATTATAATTATATTTAGTATTTAATTTTTAATAATTTAACAAACAATTTCTATAATATAAATTCAATACTTATTTAACACTAAAAATTAAATACTTAATTTTTTTTTCAGTTTATTAAACAGTACATCAAACAGTACCTTACTTAGAGCGAATTTATTAAGTCAACTTGAATAAGTATTTTATTGACTTGAATCATCTTAATCGCTTTATATATTATAAAAAATTATTTAGTATTTAAATTTATTTATAAATATTAATATAAAAATAATTTTTTTAATATCATTTTCAATAAAAAAACCTTTTTACTGACTTGATTCAAGCTTATGCTGCAAATGAAACGACTAATGAGCAAATCTAATAAAAATATAAATCAAATGAATCAATCAAACTATGTTGACAAAACAAATAGTTAACTAGCATTATTTATTCCTTTATTCATCAAGATTACATATTCAAAGACTTCATAATACATGAAAATCGCAGGTTAAAACCAAGAACAGACCCAAAAACCTTGAAAATAACCACCGCAAAATCACAGATTCAACACTTTTTTCAAACCCCAATGAAAAATATCATTGAGTTGAAGGCGAAAAGTGAAGCAACTCCTTGGAATGAAGCCAAGGTTTCACCACAACCACCGACTCAAACGTCCTCGAAAGCCGATCCTCCGTGGCTTCGATCTTCAGATAGTACTTGATCCCTGAAACCACCTGTTTTTCAGCCTCTAAAACCTGGTTAAAAACCAGCTCCGACGATGATCCTCCGCCGCCATTTTTGCTGCTTGTTATGAAACTCCGCCGCCGCCGCCCATGGCTCCTGTTATATTCTTCCACCGCGAACCTCCCCAGCTCTTGCACCTCCTTGTTGCTCCGCACGTCGGTTATCGGCGTTCTCCCTCCCACCATCGTTCCATACCGGCCGCCGTTAACCACCGTGAAAGACGTCGACAGTGTTATTACGAACAACAAAGATAGAATTATCAGCTCAATTTTCGCCATTTTTTGGTTGCTTTCAGTTTCGATAATAATGATGGACATGATATAGAGGATTGGATGACTGTATATATAGAGACAGAAAACTGAAAAAGAAAGTAGTGTTTGGACACGCAAGTTAAGGTGGTGAAATGTAGGATTTAGTATACCGACGGCAAAACCCCACTTCATTTCACGGATTTCACACTTATTCGTAACAGATCGATAACTTCTTCAATTTGTTTTTTTTTTAATAAAATGAAGGTGAAGCCGAGATAATTTTGATAAATATTTATTTTATTTATTTTTTAAGTTTTTAATTTTTTAAATATTTTATATATATATTTTTTATAAATGACCAAAAGCCATAGGCTAACAGGTTAAAAATTTTTTTAAAAAAATCCTGTAGTTATTCTAGGGTTTCACTTAATGAGTGCTTATAAATATTGTTAAAAACCTTAAATTTTCCATGTTAGAAATATATTTTTTTACACACTATCAATCACCCTCATGAAATCAAGAAAAAATATTATAATAATTACACTTTTTTTCTCTTTTTTAAAATTTTAATTGATTCCCATTAATATTTGTTAATCTTTCTATTCTCACCGCATTTTTTTTAATTTCATAAAAATAATTGGTTAAATGTAAAAGCTTTTTAAAAAGAATGGAAAGATAATACCAATATATTTGGTTCACTGTATGAGAATGAAAGATAACAAAATGGAGTACTTCTAATAATTATTTAGTTTAACAAAATAAAATATTATGAAGTGTAATTCTCGACAAAAAAAATTAAAATATCTTAAAATAATTTTTTATTATGTCTAAGATCTAAATAATTATTTAATAAAAAAATATAAAAAAATTATTGTAAGAATTTAAAAAATAAAATCAAAATCTATTATTTCTTAAAATTATCATTTTATAAATCAAATAATAATATCACTAATGATCCATGAAACCAACTATACGAAAATGATCTATGCAACGTATCAAATGATTTACTAATAAAATAATTGTATATGTAAACCAACTATACGAAATGCAACAAAAAATTGTAAATCGGAAATCGAGGGAGAACATGAACGTCGTGCCGCGTAATTCTGTCACGCAAGGGGTGGGGGCCGACATTGCAGTGGGCTGTCATTTGTGGGACCCAATCCTCTGAGCGTTTCATTTTTCATTTTTTTGTCGAGTTGTGTTAAAGGGCTTAGTTTTTTTCTGCTGGTATTTTGAAAATAAAATGAAATGAATGGGGGGTGGGGGGAGGATTCGGGTGGACGTTGGCGTTGTTGATTCTTATCGTCTCGGGCAATGTTGCATTTGCTGCTGCTGATGATGATGGGGTTATTTTGTTGGGTGGCAGGCAATGCCATATTATGTATTTAGTGAATGTGTGAAAGTGAGAAAGAGCGACACGTGGTTTTTCATATCGACAAGTGCCATTTTTACAATCCCCCCAAGCCTACCACCTGGCATCCACTACTGATTCTAACGTTACTTGATTTAAACTGTGGACGGAATATGATGTCATAATATATTATTTTATAATTTAATTTTTTATCAACATATTTGTATTTATTATAAAATTGATTATGACAATATCATTATATTTAGGAGTGACGAAATAAAAATTGATGTTAACGTAAATTTGTTTATGGGTTAAGTTTATTATTTAAATTTTTTGAATTTTTTTTTTAGATTTAGATTAATTTAAAATTTTATTTTATTATTTATAATTATTTAAATATTTAAATATTATTTTATATATTTTATAATTAAATTTAATAAAAAATTTTATTACTATAAATAATAATTAGAGATTGATTGGACCTATTCAAATTTGTAAAAATATTGTTCAAAGGCATAAGTTTAATTGAGGACAAAATGAAAAAGAATCAAATTATAAATTTTGAGAGATCAAAATCAATTTTTACTATTTCTTTTGACAATGTTTAAAATCAAGAGAGCATTAAAGAGTCAAAGCTTTCGTCAACCCTCTAAATCTACCCCTGATTATATACGTAATCATTATAAATATGATATTGTTAAAAATAAAAAAAAATTTTTGCCGATCAAATTATCTATCCAGTTGGTTTAAGTCTATTCTTAGATACGCTTTTTGTCAATTCATGTCGATCTATCCCAATTTTGATTAATATTTAGTAATTAAAATTATATTTATTTAAATTTAATTATAAAATATATAAATATTAATATAAAAAAATTTATTATTTATATACAATAAATATGAGTAATCTAAGTTGAGCCTTATTGGTCCATCATTTATTCTTATTTTGAGTATAATAGTGAGACCTGAGGGTATTAAACATTATTATATAAATATAACATAAATAAAATACGTAAAATATGACATAAATATATATTTTAAATTTTATACAAATATAAAAATTTTAAATATAATTATGATATAATAAAATATAAAAATATAATATAAATACACGAATTATTAAATCTAATTATAAATTAATTAAATTAGTTATACTAACAAAATCGCTTAGCAATACTAATTAAGCTATAACTAAATAATGGATGTCATTGGAAATTGAAAAACAAAATTTTCTCTCTTTCCCTTTTTTTTTTTTTCTCTCTTCTTTTATCTTCTTTTTCTAATAATTACATCTTTGTTCTAATGTTCAATCTATTCCAAGATATTTTACACTTTAAATCATTGAATTTAACATAATTTTTTTTATAAATTATTAAATTTTAATTTCATCAAATTATATCAATAAATTTTTATTATTAATAAATTAAATCACTTATGTTAATTTTGTTAATTAAAATTTAACTCTAACGAAAAAACTGGTTCAATAAACATATATAGCATATCTTTACCAGATAATATCTTAATGTAATGTAAAAAAAAATTATATATGTATATTGAATCAACTTTTCTGTTAAAATTACTTAACGAAAAAATTTATCCAAAATGAACATATTGCAAATGTAATGACTCTAAAAATTGGAAAATGCACTTCAATGCGTTAAATATTATTTATATTTAGATAGATTTATTTGTAAGTTAAATCTAATCATGATTTAAATATTTTAAATTTTTGATTTAAATTTAGATCAATTTAAAAATTTATTTTACTATTTACAATAATTTAAAATATTAAAATATTATTTATATATTTTATAATTAAATTTAATAAAAATATTTTATTATTATAAATAATAATTAAAATTTGGTTAGACTTATTCAAATTTTTAAAATCTCATTTAAAGTTAGACCTATATAAACCGAATCGATCTGGCTAAAAGGGTAATCCAATTTTGAAATAAATCTAATTAAGAACAAAATAAAAAAAATTAAATTATAACTTTTGAGAAATCAAAATCCATGTTTTCTATTTTTTTCAACAATATTTAAAATTAAGAGAGCACTAAGGGCTCAAAGCTCTCCCCAACCCTCTCTACATTCGTAATCATTACAAATATAATACTATTAAAGACAAGTAGGTTTGTGAACAAATTTGATTACCGCTCAGTTGGTTCTAAGTCAAACCTTAAATATATTTTTGGTTAATTTAAATCAATTCGATTTAATTTAAATTAATATTTAATAATTAAAAAATATTTTTATTTAAATTTAATTATAAAATATAAAAATAATTTTTTAATAATTATAATAATAAATATAAATAATTTAAATTAATTAAATTTAAACTTAAATAAAAAATTTAAAACTTTCTCGAATTACAATTAGCACTTTAAAAAGCGTTGACAGCGGTCAATTTACGTTGAATCCTTATTTTATGCCATTAAATTTATATATAAAAGCTCTTTCTTCTGTACGAGCATTTGTTGACGATGGATTCATTTTTTTTTTTAATCGAACTTGGAAGTTAAAGCATGTGCATCAAAATCATATCCTAACCTGCTAATAATTCATTAATTAATATTATATTTATAAATTTTTACATGTTTAAAATATTTTATATATTTAATATATTAATAATTTATATTATATATTTTATTATAATCATATATCATATTTTATTCAAGCGATTTTTTTATATTATTTTTTAATTATTTATGTCATGTAATCATATGGATTTAAAATTCAGTACATGCATGTATTTACTATGTGAAACATAGAAAGTTGTAGCTCGTGCATGTATTTACTATTATTTTCTCGTGTGGTGCTCATGGTGCCATTTAGGATAGGCTTTAGACATAATTTTTTTAATTTGGATCAGTCTAGCTTAGCTTAAATTATTATTTAATAATAAAAATATTTTTATTTAAATTTAATTATTGAAATATATATATTAATATAAATAAATTTATTTTTAAATAGTAATTCATGCTTTTTAAGCCTAGCTAGACTTGATTCGAGGCTAGGTAAGAAAAAAAAAATCCAACTCATGGCCTAACCCATAGATACTTCTATATGGAAATGAGTGTAGCGTGCTGTTTTAATGGTATCATTATATCCGATAAATTTAAACATGATATGATATGTGATTATGAAAAGTAATTAAAATATGACACAAAATATTAGGTATTCATGGGTCGAGCAAGATTTAAGTTAGGTCTAAGCATGTATTAATACTCTCTATATTTGCCTAATTCGAGCTTGAAATATAAACTTCAAAGTTTACTTAGGCTGCCCATAATTATAAAATAGGCAGTCTAAATTAATTTAGGTCTACTTATATTATATTTTTTTTTTATTTTTAAAATTTAATTTTTTTATTAATTTTAAAATATAAATAGCTTAATAAAATGTTTACAATATAATATTGTATATTTATTCTTTACACAATAAAAATTACATACCATAAATACCTATAAAATTAATATATATTATATAATTAAAAAAAAATCTTAGCCTTAAATGTTAGAGCCAAAGTTCAACAATTTTTAAACGAAATTTTTTTATTTAAACTTATTTTTCAAGCTTAATATTTTTTTTTCAAATCCTCTTAAATATTATGTAGGCTTTCAGGTTCAGTGGGTAATCGGCCCATTAACAACTTTAAATTGGCTTTATATGACAAATATAAAAAGGCACTAATATATTAAAATTTATATAATATAAATTATTAATATATTAAATTTATATAAATATTAATATTTTAAATATAATTATAATATAAAATAATAATATAAATATAATATAAATATATATATTATCGAGTATACTTTAGCCAATTGCATAGAAGTAGGGGTTGTTGGCATCGTCAGTCCATTGGTCGGAGAACTGGCTGGAACAGAAGAAGGATTTGTAGCCCAATTGGTGACAGCTTGGTCTCATTACACATTAGGCGTCACCCATCCGGCGCTTCCAATTTCATGCACCATATTAAACACGAGTATATTAATATGATATATAAAAAATAAAATAAAATATAATATAATATAAATAAATTTTTAAAATTTATTTAATATGAATTATTAATAAATAAAATTTAATATAAGTATAAATTGTTTTAACCATCACTATGGTACCATAAAATATACATAAATTGTTGCCAAATTTTGGAGGCTTTGAGCTCTAACAAATCTAAGGTGGGCAAGTTCTAGGGATGGTAAAATTCAATCCATCCAATAAAATTTGTGTTGATTCATTTCGAACGTGGAATTGTTTTTTTTTTTTTATTCAGGAAAAAAATGAAATAAGCATACAATTTTGATAAATATTTATTCTGTTTTGTCTAGACCTACTCATACATCTATATGGATTGGCTTTGAACAAGTTTTTATAAATTTATTTTAGCTCGATCTAATCTAATTTAAATTTAATAATAAAAAAATATAAAAATAATATTCTAATAATCTAATAATTAATGAAACAGGTTTTCAAGCTAGCCCATTCCCATGTACAAAAATTTAGAATTTTTGAGTTACGACCCAATCCATGAACAGACCTAATTACTTCTCATCTTATATTTAAAAATTATAATTTTACCTCTTGAAATATTTTATATGATATAAATTCAATGTTACAAGATGAAAAAATAATGGACGCGATCGATATTCATAGGACTAAGGATGGTAATAATATTTCAATATTCATACGAGAGTAGAACAGAGCTGAACAAGATAATCTCACACCTCCTCACTCCATTGAAGCTCAAATCCAATATAATATCAAAATCATTATTTTCCTTAAAAGTTAAAACCCTCGTTCTAAAAACCAAAAAAAAGGCTAAAAAAATAATAAATTTAAAATATCCAAACTCTAACTGTTCTAAATCCAAATGAAAATATCCAAATGTTGTCTGCTAAATGGAGTTAAGCCTTCTTGGTCCATCGTTTGATAATTGATAATACTGGTACTTGAAATATTAAACATTATTATATAAATATGACACAAATAATATATTTAAAATATGATATAAATAAATATTTAAAATTTTATATAAATGTAAAAGTCTTAAACATGATGATGATATAATAAAATATATAAATATAATATGAATACACCAATTATCAAATCTAATTATAAGTTAATTTAATTAGTTATACTATAACAAAATAGCTTAGCAATATTAATTAAGCTATAACTAAATGATGGGTGCAATTGGAAATTGAAAAACATTTTTCTCTTTTTCCTTTCCTCTCTCTTCTTTTATCTTCTTTTTATAATAGTTACATTTTTGTTCTAACATTCAAGTTGTTCCAAAGTAATTTACATTTTAAATCACTGGATTTAATATAAATTTTTAATTTTATCCAATTGGGTTAATGAATTTTTATTATTAATAAATTAAATTACTTATGTTAACTTTGTTAATTAACTCTAATGAAAAAATTAATTCAATGAGCATATGTATGTATCTTCACCAAATACTATCTCAAGTAAATGTAAAAAAATAAATCATAGATGCATATTGAATCAGTCTTTTTTATTAGAATTAATTAACGAAAAATTTATGCAAAATGAACATACCACAAATGTAGTGATTCAAAAATTGAAAATGGCACTTCAGTGAATTCCTTAGTAAATTCAGGCATAACGAAATTTATATTAATGACGTGACAATACATTTAAGGTTCCCCTGAACAAATAGCGACTCTACTTGAAATTTGAAAACATTATAACGAGGTTTCCCTCATGATATATATCATGAAAAATCAGAAAATTGTAAAACTGATCTTCTAGACTTGCAGAGCAAACTCCTTTTCAAGGCATGACTCCTAATTTCATCCAGAATCCCAAGTGAGAACCAAAATCTGTCTGATAATGAGAAATTTAAGGTTAAAAAGTTTAATTTTGTTTATTATTTTAACTAATTAAAAACTATTTTGCAGAGAAACTTTCTCTTGTTCAATATATTAGCAATCTATCGAACAAAAAAAAAAAGGCTATATTGTTTTGGAGTCTTATGAGGGACTCAAGTACCATTAATTAACGAATCATATTTCTAAAAATCATACAATTCAGTATGTCAAAAGAGTTAATAAGCCAAATTAAGAAACTAAAACATACTTCAAAAATCTATTTAAGCTTTAATACACCAATGTTCCAAGTCTTAGATATGTCTAAAGACCCCCAAAAAAAAAAAAACGCGTACAGACATGCTGTTCTAAAAGCCCCTTCAGCTCAATCCACTGCAAGCAAGAAAACAGTGCCATCAGTATACTAGCTAGTCATTACTCATTACCAAAGCTAACGTCAGAAATTCATAGACCAAAAATTACATGCCTTAATCTTACAAAAAATTGTTCTTAGGAATAAGTGAATTACCTCAAGAAGTAGTAGGCTTAATCCTACACTCTAGTACCTCATCATTGGGCTCACCATTTTTTTTAGGAATGTGTCGCCAAATCTTACCTTGAAAGGTTTCAATCTTTCCATTGTCAGCATCCTCAGCCTTGAAAGTAATATAATATAAGATACCACTTACAGCTTCTACATTTCCCTTCAGAACCTCTAAAATCTTAAACTCTGTGTGCTGCATATAAAACAACAAAAATGTTCTTTCAATTTTGAGAAAAAGATAACACATAAAACATCTATAAATCTAACATGATACTGAAAGAAGAGATATACATGATGTTCATTGAAGTAGTCCATGGCCATCTTCGCATATGAAGGGATTTCATCATAGTACTCCAGATTTACAGGATAAATCAACCCGCATGCAAAGCCAGGGTACATATCAACATCATAGCCCTGTAACAATATAACCAAGTAAAAGAAAACTAAAATATTGAATTTAAAATTTAAAAAAAAAAAAAAAAGGTAGAAAGTTGGCTTATACCCCAGAGGCCCACACTTTTTCATGATATTTCCTCAAGTTCTCCTTACTCATTTCTGGTTCACCGTAGCATTTTGTTTCTAATCTGGCTCTCTCTTCTTCATCAGATGAGTAAATATCCATTGACAAAAACTATAAAATCCTAACAAAATACCACAAAATCAAATTAATGAGAACTTCAAGAAAAATAAGAAACAGAATGTAAGCCAAGCAATTCAATCTAGCTCATTGAACTTGGGACGCAGAAATCAGCTGCAAACTAAATGGTCAAAGCAGAAAGTGAAGCATGTATGTGAGCGGCCCAAAGTAGGTGTGAGTGTATGTATATGTGTCTCAGTGTTTGTTTAAGCAAGCTAGTATCATGTTCAAACAAATCACGATTAAAAACAATAAAGTTAAGTTGGGGGCTTTCTCCAAGAAGAAAAATGTAATATTAGTAAACAACCAATCAAGCGTATCAATCTCAAACGTAAATAAAAAGCAAAGGCACATTGGAATTAATAACAAATATTAAATGAACAATTACAACTTAAGACAAGTGAAGGAGAACCAAAAGCATATGCAAAAGTTCAACATAAGAGGAATAAAAACTTAAATGCTCGGTTTAATGGGAAGGAAAAAAAAAGGGAAAAGCAAAGAGCCAGAAAAGTTTTTCAAACAGATGCTAATCTAATGTAATATGAAAACTTATTTGGGACAAAAACATGCAAAATCTACCTTCAAATCCCAATGCAATCTTAAAGCTGTAATTCAAAATAAATGACCATTTTAAATTCCAAAGAATCCACACAAAGAGCCCCAAACAAGTCCAATATGAATTACTTGCATATTTGCAATAGGTACATCCCATTGGATACAATCTAGGTTACCGTCAAACTTCATGATCAAACCCATAGCCGCATAAGTATAATATGATATGAAAATTTTATAACTAGAACAGTAATTGGTAATCACAAGTTTTTACACTCTAAAAGGTGTCAGATAGCCAACCAAAATTCCATCATTATAATTTCAATAGCAGTACTACTTTCCTATAAGAAAAGAAAAGAAAAATAGTTACCATATTCAGAATCAGATTTTATGCAAACCAAATCATGATTCATACACAATCAAATTGTAAGATCAGATCATATATGTAGCAAGAGAAGTTGTATGATAAAAACCAACAAGCAGCACACGATTAATATTGTAAAAGCTTGAATGCCTTTGAAGTAGATACTAAATAATGTTTATATATATATATATATATATATATACACACACATACAATATATATATATACACATACATACAACGTTTATTGGGGATTGTTTGATGGGATAATTTTACATTCCAAACAAAAAAAAAATATTGTCCAGTGAAATTGCATTAAAAAAACAATTACATTATAAACATAGAATATAAACATTCGTCACATTCAAATCAGATTATCAGAATAACAAATCCAGAATTCAAGCAGGTTTTAACGACCGAGAGATCTGATAAAAATCAAGAAATAGACACATAATCGAAAGAATTACATCGATTAGTTGATTGGAAAAAGAGATTACTTACTTTGAGGAGAGGAACCAAAAACCTAATTTGCCGCCGATGAAAAGCCCTCTCTGTTTTTCTGTTTGGTTTCTGAGAAAGGCTCTCGCGCTCTCTCTCTATGATACGAAGTAGGCTAAAGCACTCAGGTTTTCTCAGAGAAAAATCAGGGTATTTTAGCATTTATAAGGCAAAATCGGTACCTATGCTGTTATTAATTTCAATTAATTAAAATTTCATTTTTATTTTATAAAATATTTTTACTAAATTAATTAAATAATTAGATAATAAAAATAAATACGCAATAATTAAAAAAGTAATTTCATTTTATATATTATTAACGTTTTTTAAAAGCCTTCATTTCTTTTTTTTTTGGTTGGGTAAATGATTATTTAAAAAACATCAAAATAAATAGTTCAAAAAATTAAATTAAATTATAAAAAATATATTATATAATGTATATCGTATAAATATTAAATAGAGTTCGGTTAATGGGTAAGGATCACAAACTTTCAATTTTAGAAAAGTTTTTTACATTAGGGGTTAAAAAAGCAACGTAATAATTGTACTTTTATTTCTATTTTGAGAAGCTTTCCTATTAAATATATAATATTATAATATAAATATTAAAAAATATATAAATTGTTAATTTATAAAAACTTAACAAAAAATATAAAATTACTAAAGACTAAATAAAAAATTAAATTATTTTTTAAATTAAAAACCTATAATATAAGCGAGATTAAATATGTTCGAGTTATCTATTTATAAATATAAAAAGAATCTGGGTAAATTTTGAAGTTTATAATTCGCGTCGGACCAAACTTAGATAAGGATACCACATATATATATCTAATCCATAAGTGCTTTAAATTTTTATTAGTAAAATTACAAAAAAAAATATTTTTTAATATTGCAAGCATTTTAATAATTTTATCACATAAGTAGATGCTATTCTAATAATTTTATCAGATAAAATTAATCGTATATTCTCATGTGAAATTAAATTTTATCAGAGCATCTAATAAAAAAATACAAAAATAATATTTGAGAAACGTCCAATTTTTTTTACCTCAATTTTTATATTGGAGCCACTTGATGACTTGACTTTGTAGATCTACATTATTTACAATTAAATTTAATATTTATAATTTTATTTTTTATATATTTTTATTTTGTCAAGAAAACAATATGGGAAAATTTATAATATTATATAGATTAGAATGATTCTCTTGTTTTATGTTTTTATGTGAATTACTTATATGCATATACATATATTTTTGTAAACAAAATTATTTATTAAATAAATAATAAAAGATAACGGTTTTAAATAGAAATATAATATTTTAAATAAGTGAAGCAAATCTATTTGAAATCATCGTTCTTGCAAAAGCAAGTCATTTTTTTGGTACAAGCAAAAGCAAGCCATTTCATGTCAAAAATCCAAACCTTAGCATAAAAAATTTACTCTATACATAATTATTTTTCTTATTATATATTATTATTATTATTATTATTATTATTATTAGATAATTATTTAAACTTAATTCATCTTGTATAGATAATCCAAAGACTTTCCTCAAAAAATTTTGATTATTGGACATCTTATTTAAATCGAATATCCATGCCTTTGAACGAATTGGCATGTAAGGACCTTAAATTTCTTTTTTATCATCATCAACATTACGTGGATATGAAAGAAAATTCAAAATAGTGTTTTTAAAGTTGGATTAATTGTTGAAAAATTACCTATTCATCGCGTGATTAACTAAACATTTAACATATAATTTAACTATACGCAAAAGTATGCAAGTATTTTACCAAAATAAATTGCTCAAGTTAGCAAACGTAATTGTCATCGATTCGTACGGGATACGATGCCTAAATACTAAAGGTCTATATGTATCCTCATAGCTAACGATAACACCTCGATCGACTTTACCAATTCCATTTACACCCCATTCATTTCCCCAGGAATTAAGTACGTGCCAATAGTTTTTCTTCTCTTCTTCGTCTCTCCCAAAACCGATTACCTGAATAGCATGCAAACCAAAAGATTTAGCTGGGAATGTTGTTGGCCCTCCATATATACCCTAATAAAAAAACAAAATTATTTGTCAATTCAAAAGACTATTGGCTACAAATACGTAATCGATAATACTTTAAATTTATAGTAATTTACCTCTTCCAGTTTAATAAGATCCTCAAACTTCAACCACTGCAGCTACAGGATGTTGCATCACTTTCCTAAAGAGTTTTTCCTGAGAGTGATCATTGTCATCGTCTATGATTGTCTCATAACCCTTTAGGCGACGATATTTCGGAATCTGTAACAACACGAAAAAAGTCAAATAAACAAACAAAATTAAAAAAAATTCATAAATATTTATGGAGAACTTACCAATTTTAAAAATGAACAAAATCTCATAGATAAAAGCTATTATTAATAAAAAACTAACAACAGAATTGCAACATTGTACACAAAGGAAACCATCAGTATATTTTTGTACACAACCACCACCCTTGATTATAATAATTATTTATTATTTTTAACTTTTCATCTTCGGACGAGACTTGTCCACGAGCCAAGCTACCTGTCTAGCTCGGCAGGTCTAACTCATTTGAATCGAGCGTTAGACAAACCTTTCATCTATTAAGATTAGCCCAGTCTAAATAAATATTAAATTAATAATTAAAATTTTTTATTTAGATTTAGTTATAAAATATATATTAATATAAAAATAAAAATAATTTTTAAAATTTTTATTAATTAT
>JBBYHM010000016.1:3834759-3846766 GCA_038381775.1 Adansonia rubrostipa | reverse complement strand
CTAATTTTGCACTTAGTCACATCATCTAAAGCAGCTATTAGTTGGCAAAAAAATAAATAAATAAAGTTCGCAAATCAGTAATCATAAATTATAAGTTGCACAAAGGTATCTATTGATCAGACCTTGATCTAAAAATTTTTATGTTCTTTAACTAGGTTCGAATAGCCCCGGTTTGAAAACCTAAATTATTATTCAAAGATTAATAAAAAATATTTTTTATTAATATTGTATATTGATTAGACTTAAAAAGATAAAATTTGACATATTATAAAACTAAACTATTGGAAGAGGCGAAAATTATAGTTTCCATAGTGAATTTTATTTATTACGTATCGTCCGTAATATTATTAAATTTTTTAAATATTATTAAATTTATGTTTGCGATGCATTATAACATTTACAATTGTGTCCGTGACAAAATTCAAGCCAGAATCCGATCTTGATTTTTCGATAATAACCCCAACAGATTACCAACCTCAGCAGGAACCTAGCTTTGTCTTTGTGCAGACTCCTTTGCATTGAAGCTAAACCAGTTTGAAAATACTGTGGACTTCTTTAAAATCCATCATTTGATTGAGCTCTGCAGTATTTTTCAAATTAAACCATTTTGTTCAACAATTTTATTGTTCAATTTAAGTAGCCTGAGACGAAACACAGTGGTTGCAATTCCGGTTCTTTTCCAGTGTTGATATTTATCTTAATTGAGGTTAAATGATTAACTATTGGTAACATTTAAACCCAAAACTTCATTACATGTATGTATTCAATTTATGATTTATGCATGATTTTTTAGAAATAAAATAATAAATGTTATAAAGATTTTTTTTAAAAAAATATGATTACGATGAATACAATAACCGTGATAATATTCATAATATCTATATAAAAAAATTTAAATTATTCGAAGACAATGATTTGGGCTAAATTACGTTGAAAATATTATAAATCTTTAAGATTCTAACTCTGCCATGCATGTTTTTCCTTTTTAATTTCTTCTTGCGAGTAAGCCGAAGGAGAAAATTTCCCTTAGACTGAGCCAAAGTCGTCGCACATGAAAATAAATAGAGAACTGTTGATTCTTTTACATATATATATATATATATATATATAAATAAAAGTGAGAACACTTTTAATTAATTTGTGGAAGTCCCGTCCAAAAATTATATTATAATTATATTTAAAATATTTTATATTTTTATAAATTTTAATAAATTAATAATTTATATTATATAAATTTTAAAAATATATTCATATTATATTATATTATATTTATTTATTTATATATATATTTTATATTCATACAATATATTTAAAATTACGAGGTTTAAAAAAATTTGCTCATACTTCTTTTTCTCAATGTGCAGAAATCAACTGGGTGATCTGAAATCGGTCAAATAAATCTGCTTTTTATTTTCTTGTAAAATTAGTTTGAATTGAGGAATTTACACCGACTTTCAAGTGGAATTTTTTTTTTTTCAACTGTTTGGACTGGCAGCAAAACCTGGGTGTTACAAGTTTTGTTTAAAACCGGCAATATTAAATATAAATATAATATAAAAATAATTAAAATATTAAATAAAATATAATTTAATATTAGAAATAATATAAATATTATATGAATATATAGATATATTAAATTTATATCATATAAATTATTAACGCATCAAAATTTATACAAATATAAAAAATATCTTTAATATTATTATGATGCTGTAAAATATATAAATACGATATAAATATACGGAATATTGATATATTTTTTTAGCAAAAAAAATTATTAGAATTTTTGTTATTTTTTCACCATAATTAAAAAATGTTGCTTATTTCACCATAATTAACAAATATTGCTTACTTCAAGGTTAAGGTGAAATTTTTTATTATACGGTGATTTAATATGACTAAGTCATCAACGTCAGAACATTAGTAGCTATTTTATTAACAACTTTGAATGACTAAAACAAGTATTTATATTCGCAATTATTTATTGTTTAGTAGTTATACAATAATAATGAGATTATGAAAAGATAAAGCTTGGCTTATTATAAAACTAACCATCAGAAAAGGGCTGCCAATCGATAAACACTATAATATTAAACATAATATAATTAAATAATAAAAATAATTTAAAAAATAATTAAAATATGATATAAAATATAAAATAAAAAATAAATAAAAATAATATAATATAATATGAATATATAAATATATTAAAATTTATGTAACATAAATTATTAATATATTAAAATTTTTATAAATATAAAATATTTTAAATATAATTATAATATAAAAAATTAAGTAAATATGATATAAATAAATTATTTATAATATCTAATCTATGGGTTTGTCCGGTCAAAGAAAAAGCTGATTGAATTGAAAGCGACTTATTTTCTGACTATTTGCATTTGGCCAAACATATATATATATATAAAACACCATCTGCTGAGGTGTGCTGTGTTATGTATAAATATATATATATATATATATGTTCTATATGTGTACATATATGTATACGTATGCCTGTATAAAACCATGTGCTGTGGCTTGCTGTGTCTATTTTTCTCGATCAGCCAATTATGTGATTTGTTTTCCTAAAACAAGAACTCTTTATTAATAATAAGTTATGATTTATATTTTAATTTATGTATTTATATCATTATATTATATTTAAGATATATATTTATATAAATTTTTATATATTAATAATTTATTTTATATAAATTTTTTTAAATATATATATATTATTCTCGTATTTATATTATTATATTTCATATTATATTATATTTTAATTATTTTATATTATATTTATATTATATAATTATATTACATTTGATATTAAATTTTATCGACATTGATGCGATGGAATCTTTGATTTTTTTAAATACAAATGTATGGGATGGTGTATTTGACTAACACCTCTTGGGATTTTGACATTAATGCCAGCATTATTTAATTTTTGCTCTTAAAAATAATCCTAAAATAAAAGTTTTTTTAAAATTTTTATTTTGTATTTATATGATTATTTTGTTATACATTTTGTATTCATATTTATAATATTATTTGATTAAATAATAATGCATAATTTTTATTAAAGTATTATTTCTTTAGATATATATTAATCATTGTCAAAATATTTTTATAATTTGTAATATATAATTAATTATATAAAAATTTGACCATAAATAATTAAGTGAATGAATATTATTTTTTTCATTTAGTATGTATAAATATATTATTATAATTTTTAATAACGGTATTATTTGATATAAAAATTTTAGTAATTTATTATGTATTATTTTCTCAAATATACTATACATTTCATAATTTATAAATTTTAATTTAATAACCTTACTGATAGTTTTTCTTCTCATTATATTTCAATGCATTATTATTGGTTTTAGTTTTTGGCATCCAAAGACCCATAATTTTAATTTTATTGATACAATGCTTACTCTCACTATTACAATAATTAATCTCATCGTTATCAATATTTTTATCCTCATCGAAATCAGTCTCATCACACGTCTTCAACGTTACGGCTATTTTCATTCTCATCGTACACCCAAGTACCCAAAAAGAAACGGCTATTTGCTAATGGCTATAGGCAAGTGTGTGTATATCTACATACACATATATATACACACACATATATATATATTAAATGCCAAAATCACAAAATAATCTTTAACTGATGCCTACATGCCCTCTAATTTAACAAAACAAAAAAAAAAAAAAAACTAGAACAAGACAAGAAGAAAGAAAAATGCTAATGTGCAAGATTCTCAACACTATGCAAAGAACATTTTCGGATCTGTTATGTCCCTCCCAGTGAAACATGAAGATAATGAGGAAGACGAGGCAACAGAACATGAAGAGAATGAGGTAAAAAGAGGTTTAGGGGGCTGAGAAGCCGAAATATTTCATAAAAAGACATGAAATTTTCTGAATATTAAACACAAAGTGTTCAAGCATGGTGTCTCACAACCAAAGAAAATAGACCACGAGATGTGTTTTACTAAGATATGTGCAAATCCCTGAACTTAATGATTGTTCACTTGCACATAGCATTACAAGTTCACCAAAATTCAAGGCCAAGAAAAGGTAGCTACTAAGTATTAAGTAATGTTGTGAGAAGACATCCCGAATCAATAATGTTCTCTAAATTCAGAGTCATGGGGGGCATCTATAATCCTAATTTACAGATGAGCAGCATACAAACTGAACCCATAGTGGCCTACCTTTCACTTTCCTTTTCTCTCTCTTAATATCGGCCAGATACCTTGCAGGAGATTTCCATTCTTTCCCTGCTTCGATATAGGTTGGTTCAGCTACAGGTGTTTCGGTGCCTGCATTTGAGCTAACTTTGGCCCCCGAGGCTATATTATCTTTGGCTACTTTTTCCTCCCTTGGAATTAAAACAGGGGGTTTTTCTTTCGAGTTAGGGGACTTCGGTTTGGTTTCGATATTGGCTTCGAAAAGGAGGTTCTTCAGAGGAGTGTGCTGCTTTGCATTCCAGTTTGTTACCTTTTCTATGATCTCTTCATTCTTCTTTCTTCCTGGGGACTCCTTCGTCGCGTGAGTAAGAGAAGGAAACCAGCCAGCTTGCAGAGGTGAGGCTCTCGGGTTTTGTGCATTCTGTACCACCTGGATTTCAGAAACAACAGCTTTTTGATCGCCAACTCCAGGTTCAACCAGTGTCATGAAAGATGGTGGCTCAAATTCATCTGGTTTATCAAAACGTTGCTCAGATGCAAGTTTTGACTTCTTTATGTTGGCTTTCTCTGCTTCGGAAAATGCACGTGACCCAGTCGACAGTAAAGTTTCAGTGTCAATGGCAGCCGGATTATCTGATTGGGTTGAAAGAACTGTTCCATTCACAAAAACAAGAAATGGAATTGATTCTTGGCACACAATGGCCCCAGTTTTATGCTATGCAATAAGTTTAAGTTACTTATTAATGGATTAGTATCATAGCTAGTGAGGACTCAGGGTTACATCCTAGATGACCTTGCATAGTCTGCTGCTGCACAGGAATATACCACATAAGCTTACCAATCAACTAAGTTACCTAGATTCGAGTGCGAGTGTCGAACATAGATATGCATCCAGCATAAATATGTTCAATTTTTTTCTAAGTTTTTTCATGTATTTAGAGGTTTTAGGTCACATTCCCATATCCACGCTTGGATAAAGGTTGGACACATGTACTTCAAGAAAAATGACGACTCAAAGTAACATTGCCAATCAAAGTTCAAAAGGGGGCAAAAGCAATGATTCATTAAACAATAAAAGCAAAACAACTAACAGAATCTCAGCCATCCAAGTCAAGACTATTCCTAGAAATATGTGCACACACAAACACAGGAATACGTTTAACACAAATACATAATTCTATATCAAACTAAACTAGCCTACTTTGGATCGAACTGGCTCTAAACTTCATTTAAGTACGTTAACGGTAGTTAAGTCAGATCAGAAATCTTTATCATGCTAAGATAAAATTTCTTACCAAATCTTTAATGAACAATTAGATGCAATGTACCTGAAATAGATCCCCAGTGGCCTTCCAAACTGTCAGTTTGACTACTTGATTCGATTGAAATATCACCTACAGTTGTATCAAGTTGAGGTTTAACAGAGCCATTATCAGACTCCCCTTGCAAAACGACAGTGCTAGTCCCAGAAGCAGCCACTCCAGACTCTCTGGCATCACCAGAAGTTTGACTGGTAGGCTCAGAATACAAAGGTGAATGAGTCAACTCTTTCTTCAATTGTTCTGTTGAAGTTCTCTCAAACTCGTTTCCTCCACCATTGTCCACTGCAGAAGCCATAAGATCTTCGCTGGCACACTCTCCTTGTAACTTGTTATTCCTACTTATTTCAGATTCCTTTATGTCATCTTGCCTGCTTGAAACTCTATCCAAGTCCAGGCCTTCAGTCTCATTCACTTCCTCTGTGACAACTGCAGATTGACGGTCAATGCTAATGGATTCAAATGTAGAGTTGGTCTTTATTGAAATGTATCCATCCTCTGGTCCAACCCCACTTTCAACTAAACCGATATCTGATTTTTCAGTTTTTCTTGTTCCGATATCATCAGAATTGTCTGCTTCAAGTAAGTTGGATGCTGGATTAATATGGGACAGAGAAGAATCATTTGTAGATTCACATGATGTGTTTTTCACATAATCTTCATCATCAATTATTCGAAGGTTGTCACCTCCAGCTATATCACATGCCCCAGTTCCAGCCCTTTCAGAAAAACCCAAATCATCATTGACAACCACATTATTTAACTTTCTGGCCTCAATATCAATGGATGCAACCATAGGTTTTGCATCAGGTAAATCATTTATCATGCTTCCGGTGAAACCTGTCTGATGTGAATTATCAGCAACATAAACAGGCTGCTGTTCTTGAGGCAAGCAGACTTTCGGGTCCTTCTCATTCGCACTTGTATCAGCATCAACAGGAGACAATGCATCAGACCATTTGCAGATCTGAAGCACTTCAGCTTTCCCCTCAACAAGCACTTCTTCAACCACAGCCTCATTATTTCTGCCGAGTTTATAGCTGTCTTCAGCAACATGCATATCTGAAGCATCGACCTTGACATCTTGACTATCGAGCTGATTTGACAAGAAAGTATCAGATTTGTCCCGTGAAACATGGTCTCTGACTTCGTCTTCCTTATCAATGATTATTTCTTCAGAAGTTAAGGTCTCCAGTTGGGGTAACTTCATTCTCTTATGATCTTTAAAACCCTCTAGCTTGATTTCAGCATTGTCAACAACAGGAATATCATCAGGAACGGAAAGCACATAAACACTTTCATTTTGCTTTTCGTTTTTATCATAGTCCTCACTTGAATTGACAGAAATGGCTGAGTCTGTACCTTGTGCTGCATCAATCTTCATTTGAAATGTATCTGTAGATGGATCCATATCTTTTGTGGATTCAGCTTCAGTGGAAAGATCATCAATGACCATGTTGAGAGCTAATTTGTCACTATTCTCCTCCAACTCAACAATTTTGTCAGCCAAACCAGTGGCTGAAGTAATAACCTCTGTCTTTTCAGATGTAACACTTGCATCCTCACTGTTCGATGCCATAATAGCCATTAGGTTTCTTTCTAAATTAATTCCCAGGTTTCCCTTATCCTCAATCTCTTCTTGCATACCATTTTCATTCATGGATGTCTTAGAAGCCAACCTATCACTGAACTCTTCCTTCAATTGAACTATATTGTTAGTCAAAACCAAATCTGAAGTTACCTCCAGTCTCTTTTCTGAAATAGAAACTGTTTTAGATATTTCGCCAGCATGTTCGCTAGGCAGAATCAAGCCATCTGCTAGGTTATTGTTTAACTTGCATTCTTCATTTTCATTGGCATCAGTCAGTTGCCCAACAGAGCATTCTGCAACCCTAGAACCAGCACTGACTTCCCTACTCTCTTCTGAGACACCAATTAGTGTTTGGGTTTTGACTGGGACCACATCACTGGCAGAAGTATTTCTATCCTCGGAGTCTTTACTATAGCTCAAGCCAACATCTTGGTGTCCTGGTGTGCCCATCGGCAGAACATGCATGCTTTCCAAAACAGGATTTTCCTTTTGGCTACTGTCAGCTGAATTCTGTGCTGGTTGTAGGATATCTGCTTACATAAATGAAACCAAATTGTTAAAATCGTAATTAGCCCCTCAATCGAAGCTAGCCACCTGAAAAGCACTGTGAATTATTGAGAGTTTCATTTCTTTTATTCTAAATTTAAATGACAGGAACCGCATCAAATTCTAGCAGGTAGTAAGTCAACGAACAACCTAGCAAAGTAACAATTAACATACAGTGCATGAATGCCATAAGCTTTTGAAACAAGCACTAACAAACAACTTGCTATCTACAGCACAAGACATGGAAGTGTCATATTGCAGGGAGGTGAAACTTCAAAAACTATATCATTTTTTAAACTTCAGTCTGTCATCATGAAGTAAGCACAGACCTGCATCATTTATATATAGGTATAGTCCAATTGATCTCCATTGAATTCGTAGGCCCGAGTAAATTACGATCAAACAAATAAAAAACTATAAAGTTTGAGTAATATCAGTCATATGGTCCAAGTGAAATAAATTTCTCAGACAAACCATTAATGAAGGCATCTAACACACACACACATGTCCAGACTCGAAATATCCGGTATCAACATAGGGTCAAGTCTCATAAAAAACTTACTGGTATTTTCACAATGTTCAAAAGAAATGGTGGCAGTAAGATCCTTCTCAACAATCTTGTCTGCTTTGCTAGCATTATCCAAACTGTCCTGCCTTCCAATACCAAATCCACCATCTTGAAATTCCATTGCAGCTTCCGGAAAGACTTCATCTTCAGATCTATTGGACATTGCTCCAATTCCACCAATACTTTTCTCCAAACTACCAATTTCCATAACTTTTGGAGCTTGAGAAACTAGAATTCACCAAAATTTAACACATTAGATAATTAGTTCAACAAACACTCTTATGCTTCCCCCCAAGGCTCTTTAAAATTCAACAAATTACCACCAAATAGGCCATTTATATAGATTAAAATTAAAAAATTACCTTCTCCACTTATACAAAGGGACTACAATTATGGAAAGCTATGTTTCTCCTGCTCCTCACTTTACTTGAAGCATCCGTGTCCAAATTCAAAACTTAGAAGAAAAAAAGAAAATATCCATACAGAAACCCGTATCCGACACTCACACACCCTAGTCCAAGTAACATAGATGAAGATAGTGGAATTTCAATACAAATGGGAAGTGGGATAGGCTTACTTACTGGGGGTTTTGCGATCCTCATTAGAAAGTGGTTCATCACCAGAGGTAGTTGAATGGGTAATTTCCCCTGAGCTAACTAGCTTGAAACCTTCAATGGTTCCACAGATCTTCTTGTGAGCACGCCTGTGTTTTGCACTTGGGTGCGGGTTTGGAAATGGCCAGCCACATTTGTGACATAAATAAACCCCATGGCTATCATGCCCTGCAAAAAATCAAGGAAATCCCATTAACCAGTATAATCTCTTTTTTTTCCCATAATGTGAAGAAATAATAAATTTTAGAAAGTTTAAAATTAGAATCAAAAGAGAAAACCAGAAGAAAATGAAAAAAAAAAATGGTTACTTTAAAAACAAGGAAAAATAAACCCATACAAACAAAACTATAGTTCTTTTTCCAAGAAACCAGAATTATTTTTTTCCCAGGGAAATAAGTAACCAAACAACTTCAACCACCCCCCAAAAATGACTAAAATTCATGAAAAAACCAACTCAAAAAAAAAAAGGAAAAAGAAAAGAAAAAGAAAAACCTGAGGAATGACTTCTTCCCTGATCCATTACTAACAGGATTAAGAAGATGAAGCAAAATTTAGAGTTCTAAAGAGTGTTTAAAGATAACAAAACTATAGAGAAACAATAAGAAGAAGATGAAGAGATTTCAACCAAGAAGAAAGGGTGTTTTTCTTTTTTTCAACAAAGAAAAGCTAAAAACCAACAAAGGTAACATTCAAGATTGACTTTTATGAAGCGATTCTATGGCAAGAAATATATAATAGCGTAAAGGGCCATAGGTTTTAGCAAAGAAAAAGCTTTTATTTTTTCTTTTATAATTCATGTGTCAGCTTCCATGGTGGGTCTTAGCTCTTTAGCAGGGAAGTGTATGAAAAAGTGATGGTCTCTAACTCCATATGATGATAACTACTTTATCCTCTTCCCCATGTGCTCAAGTTATCAACACCTACTGCTCCTCCTTTCAGATTTGCCTAAACTTAAGTGTTATATATATATATATATAGACACACACACACACACACATTGATCTTAAAATAAAAATAAAATAATATCCATTTATATAGATCAATATTGATATTTATAAAATTGTATCATTTTGTATGAATTTTTTATTTTTGTTTATTTGATTCTTAAAATAATTTTAATTTTTTTCTTGCCTGGATTTTTTTATAATTATTTTTAAAGTAGGTTGATTAAATTAAGATATTGAACTTAAATAATAGTAATTTATTATATTTTTATTTATTTATTCAATGCTTAAAATTTATAGATATTAAATATTTATAATTTTAAATTTTATATATGCACGTAAACATATATATAACTTAGATATATTTGCATAATATATTTTATTAAAAAATTTAAAAATAAATAATATATGAAAAAATAACACTACAGTATGCAAATATATACCGATAACAATACAAAAAAAAAAAAACTAATTTAGTACCAAACTCATTAAGGGCTCTTATAATAAATTTTGACACAACAATAATTCGTGTCATATTATATTTAATTATTTTTATCGTATTATATAATCATATCGTATTTATAATTATCAAACTAAATTTACTTTTTTATTGTTAGCTTTTGCAGTTACTCCATGAATGAGAATTATAAGGGATTGCTTGTAAAGGATTGTACCTAATCAAATTCTATAATATTTCAAAGTATAAAGTTGAAGAAAATGTTTCTCCCTTTAAAGAAAGGCATTGATGGTCACCATGCATTTGGTATTAATATTAATTTTTCATTGAAAAACTTTAGAGTTGTTGAATTTCATGTATAGCCAAGCAATCGGCGAATAAAAGGAGAGAGAATTTGGGTTCCTATTGCTCATTGTAGAAACTAATTAATGAGTTAGAAATTTTGGGCATCAAAATTTTGGATAATTATTAAATACGATAGTAAAATATTTAATTTTATAAATAAATTAATAAATTAATATATATTTTTATTTATTTTAAATATCTAATCAAGATAAATGATAACTTTTTAAATTAAAAAACTTAACTATCGTCGATGTAGTTAATAATAATCCTAAATTTTTATAACCTACTAAATGGAGTACTTTAAAATTGTATGTTAAAGCATTTTTGTCATACCCAAATCAATAAATATATTTTTTTAAGAAACAAATATATATTTATATATGTACGTATGTTTGTAATTAATTAGAAGTGAGTGTTAAATCGATTCGACTCAAAAGTTTCAAAAATTGATTAAATCAATTCAACTTATAAAATCAACAGAGATGATTGACAAAGACTTTTAAAACTGAACAAATCGAATCGAATAAAGTTAGTTTTTTCTGTTTATGAGTTATCGTTTTGTGTTTGGGTTTATTTATTTAGGTTATGTGTATGGATTCCTTACAATGAATTATGAGTTTGGTTTGGATTTAAATAAAATTAATTTTATTTATTTTTAATTAAATATTAATTTTTTTATCGATTCGATTTAAATATTTAAAATCACAAACTAATCAGTTAAACACATTTATCCAACTTAATCAATCTATCACAATCGAAATCAAATAAACTAAACAGAATAACATCGATTTCGATCAATTTATTCAATTAACTATTTTTTGCACACCCCAATAATTAACTTTTAGATCCTTCCTATCTCCTCAAATTATAATCTAGAATCTAGTTAATTCAATTTTCTTTAGTTCAATTTATACCTTTGATTTATTTAATTTAATTACTATTGTAACGCATGTAAATATTTTTTTAATTATATAGTAAACAGAGTTGTATATCCAACAAATAAATGATATTATTTATAGAAAAATAATAACTGAAATAAATAAAATCTATTTTAATCGAGATTTGCATTAATAGATATAAAATTTATCCGGCATGAAAAACATATCAGATTAATATAAAATTTATTATTTTTAATATTAATATAAAATTAAAATTATCTAGACAACATATTTTAATATAAAATTAACTCTATTCTATTTATCAAATAGATATATACATGATAAAGCTCTTTTACTAGAATTAATTTTTTTATATTATTATTTTTCTGCCTAAATTAGAAGCAATAGTTAAAAGTTAACCAATTAAAATTTTTATCTATAAATTAAATGAATCATGTTCATATTCATAATAAACAATGCTAAAAATAATAATTTACGAAATTATTATATGATAAATAAATCCTTGGGAAATAT
>JBBYHM010000016.1:3822792-3833972 GCA_038381775.1 Adansonia rubrostipa | reverse complement strand
TTTATGCCATCAAATTTAAACATAATCTCTCTTTCTTTGTGTATGAGCATTTGTTGACAAATGATTCATGTGTTTTTTGAGGATCAAACTCGAAAGTTCATGCATGCACAACGAAATTCATTTCCTAACGTGCTGATAATCTGTGTATTAATATTAAGTCAAATTTAAGAAAAAAAAATCATACGTAAGGCTGTTCGTTTTTTAAACTATTTTTTTTAATTTATTTTTTAAGTTTAATATTTTTATTTTAACCTTTCAATAATGTGATGAATCTTTGGATTTGGATGGTTAATGACATCTAATAATTTATATATTTTTATCATGTTCATATATTTTATTATATCATAATTTTATTTATAATATTTTATATTTTATATTAATTTTGATACGTTAATAATTTATATTATTTAATTTTTAAAATTTATTAATATCATATTTTAATTATTTTATAATATTTTATTGAGATAATCATGTCTAAAGTCGTAAAATTTATAATTAACCTAGCCTGGACAAGACCTAAGCAAATGCCTACTGGCCAAATAAGGCCAGCGCCTCAATATTCGTATCCTAAGCTAGCCTGGTTCTAATTAAAATAATAATTTTAAATTAAATAATATATTTTTATTTAAATTTAATTATAAAATATATAAATATTAATAAAAATAATTTTTTATATTATAAATAATATTTTAAATTTAAATAAATAAATTAAATCGAATCAAATTTAAATATATATTTCAAAAAATTTTAAAAAATTTTGAGCCTTAATTAAAGCATGCCAGAGTTTACCGAGGGGTAGTCTAGTGGTATTTAAACGTTAGGAATGTGGGGAGAGGTGACGGCGGAGAAGCATTTTATCACGAGCTGACAATTTATTATTACTATTATAATTATTTTTATTATCCAACAATCGCACTGAAATAAAACCCCGAATTGGCGGGAGAAAGGTCACAAGCCAAGCTTATAATGGAAGCTAGCTAGGGTTTCAAAATAATGGTGAATATGCAAATAAGTAGGGCAAACGGATCCAAAACTACACCTCAGCAAATGCTGCCAGGAAGAGAAAGTTTAAGGGGATTGATTGGCAAACGACGCCATTTTCTACCTAACCTTCAATCTATTCTCTCTTCGCCAATCCAGGTAACCCCTTTTTTCTTTTTTGATTGATTTGCTTGTTTATCTCATAGAAAGCTCAAATTGAAGTTGATTTTTCCATTTTAGAGCTCTTTGAATCTATTGTCTGATGAAAGTGGAAGTTTGGCTGAAACCGATTGTTCCAAAGGCAAGGTTGAGATGTTCGATTCTGATCTCTTTTCAATGATTTGCTTGTTTATCTCATAGAAAGCTAATTTGAAGTTGATTTTTTTTTTACTTCTTTTTAGAGCTCTTTGAATCTCTTGTCTGATAAAAATGGAAGCTTGGCTGAAACTGAATGTTCCAAAGGCAAGGTTGACATGTTTGATTGTGATTGGGTAACTTGCCCTGTTTGTGGGGAAAAAGTTCCTGGTGAAGATTACACAATCAATGCTCATCTAGGTTTTTTTTTTTTTTTACGCTATTGATTAGTTATTGCTCTTTCCTGTTTGCTGTTGGGATGAAAGATATTTTTAGTTTTTGTTCTTATTCGAGTTTCGATCTTTTAATATGAATTAATGGATTCAGATGGATGTCTTTCTAGAAGAACCAAACGGAAGTTGACACAGCGGACGCTTCTTGAATTAAACTTTGGCAGTTCTCAATCAAAACTTCAAATTTCTTCAGGTGAATCAGAACAGTTGCTGACTAGTAAGCTTAAGAAGAGTCCTTGCAATTCTGAAGAGAATGTCACTTGTAGTGGCTTCTTGAAAATCAGTCCAAGTGAAGAAAAAAACCATGATCAGCGCAGACAAGTGCCACATACTGAGAGTTTAGAACTAATTGATCCGGCTGGTTCAGCAGAAGATCCAACCAGTGATGGAAAGGCAAACATCATGGTTGAGTTTCCTGCATTGTCCACTGATAACGAGGAGCCTAGACATCGTACAAATGAAACTGTGGACAGCATATTTGGGTTGGCTATTGATACTTTTATTGTTGGTCGTAGGTTTAGTGACGAAAAGGATGTGAATCTTGGGGCAAGAATATCTCTGCTGAGAGACCCTGATAATATTAAGGATTCTAATGCTATCAAGGTTCACTTGCTGTTGGCTTTGCTTTTGCATAGTGTTATCTTGACCTTTTTTCAGAAGGAAAGAAAAACCTGCTAATTCAATTTTGCACCTTATTTGTCTTTTTCAATCAGGTTCTTTCTGGAAGTTGTGCATGCTGTAAAGTGCTTGGTTATGTCCCTCGAGAGTTAGCTCAGTATTTATCTCCTCTGATTGAGAAGTACTGCTTGAGTTTTGAGGTGATGTAGCTGGAAAGAAACATGTTCAGCTTTTTCTTTGTTGTATGGTTACTCTTATGTACATATTTTCGTATAACTTTAGTTTCATATGAATTATAAAATGAATAAGTGAAGGAAATTTGTTAATTACTCCTTTAACGGGAACTGAAGGAAAGAAGAATAAACTAACATGTGCAGAAAACCTCAACCTAAAAGGGAGTCCAGTGGGAAATGAGGTGTCATAGAAGTTATTGGCATCATTGAAGAATAATAGAGAAACTAATAATGAGAGTGAAAAGGAATAAAAAGAACTCCTACCACTCATTAATTTTGATTCCTCTTCCTTAAGTGCTAAATCTGTCGCATTGGAGAATTATCGCCAGGGACCTATGTTCTTAATCAACTGGGTAGAATCATTTTTTTCTTTTGTGGGGGGAGGGGGTGTGAAGAATCCTAGATTACCGTCTTGAAATCATCTTCTCTGTTCCCTATGTTGGTATCTTTTACTGCATTGTTTTTAAAACATTCCACATGTGTCATGAAGATTTTATCTTCACAGGCTTCTACAGTTCAGGGAAGAAAATACTTCCATGACATGCTTTTTTGGCATCAAAATTGTTTGTTGCTTTCCTCAAGATATTTTTGTTAAGTAATCTGGAATAGGCTAAATATACCTGGCTAAAAGAAGGGCTATATTTTTTATGTTTGTAGTATATGATCAACTTAATTAAAATGTTGATATTATCAGACATGATCTAATCTCTGTCTTTCTTGAGAAATATTCATCTTGTCATACTTTCTCTTTTAATCAATCAACTTTTCACACTCTTAACAAAATTATGGAAACTGACAAGAGTCTAGTTCTCCTCATCTCACTTTAGGGCTTCTTGCAGGGATATGTGACTGCTGTTCCTAGACATTCTCTTGACGCTGTTCCAATTCAGATTGTGTGCCAGAAGAGTATATTTAATGGTGAAAAAGTATATGATGAATTTGACGTTTTCAAACATTTGTGGCAAAGAGCTCTTCAAGTAGTTGAATTTGCGAAGAATCGCCCACCTAATGCAACAAAATATCAGCAAAATTTTTGTCTGTTACTACAGGAGGTTCTAACAAGTAGTCCTCACCTTTTCACGGAAGATCAAAAGAAATTCATTGGTACTGTTCCAAATTCTTGGTTTTACCATTTCTTCCTGTCATTTAACTTCTACTTGATTTTAATGTCTGTATCATCTGTTGACAGAATCATTCACTTCATTACCGGAGGATAGTCAGAGGCTTTTTGTTCGACTTTATACACGAAAAGGTTTTGTATTGCAGTAAAAAGTTTCTATAATTTCTTCTCCCTCACAACCTCCGAATTCAATTTGTGGTTTATCATTGTATGTATGGCTGCATTCTTTGCTGCTGGTCCTTATACATGGGTTCTATTGGGTGCTTAACATTGAACTTAGATCAACTTCAGTTGTTATCCTCTAGGTTGTGATCACTTATTTTGTATTAAATGTTGCTAAATTACAAATTGAATATACTGGTTATGTGACTTTAATCATCAATCTACTCAAGTTTTTATTGTTGTATACTTTTTAAAGGGATAGTTTATTTTGCATTGCTAAATAAGTTTCTACTTGTTCATTTTACTGTCAATATGTGATGTAAATAGCTAAAATCGTAAAAAAATGATGGGATTCTTTTCCATATTGAGTTGATTTGTGCTTACTTAGCAACTATTTGTCATCATAAATGATCTCCAGTGTGCATTCAACTTGACTAAGCCTTAGTCCCCAGGTTGCTGGTGGGTTCTCGCTAGATTTATCCAACATAAAACCCATGCTATAAGATGGCTAGAATTGGAGTTCTCATAACTATATATATCCATGATATTCTTATATACTTCTATTCATTCCTTCTTTTAATTCTTCTTCCCACTTCTGTAGGAGTGTTTTGTGATAGGTTGGTAGCCAGCATAAAACTATGGACACATTTTAATAACATGAATCTGAGGGGAAAAAAGTCTGATTTTATGACCAACCTTGTTGTTTCCTTGGTTGCTGAAATGCAGAATTTCATTCTATCATGTTCTTCTGAAATGTGTGGGGTATATTTTACTCCTACATCCATATATACAGATTACTCCAAACTCAACACATTCAAATGGAAATTCAAACTAATATCTCTATAAAGATGAATTTTTTGGTATGAAATATGGACTTATGTATGATACCCATGTTTAAAAGTCTTCGACATTGTGCTATAGGAAGTGGTTAATCTTCTATCATATATCGTCCAACACGGCCAATAAATTTCATTGTCATGCTATTTTTAATTCAGGACCTTGGTTTCGATTGTCAACCATTATGTACCCTGAAGTATGTAATCCTCAACAAGCTGTCAAGGAGCTATCTGGTAATTTGAGTTTACAAATATATTTGCTATTACTTCTATACCAAATCCTTAACTCCTTAAGGGTAAATTTTTATTTGTGACATTGCAGTAACTGGCTATCTATATCTCTTTGAAGATATAACTGAACTACGCTATGATGACATGAAGGACCTTTTGAGTCTGCTTACTGTTTCTGAGCTTCATGACATTTTATGTACTCTTAAAAAGGTTTGGATTTTTTATGTTTACTTCTTTTTGTTCTCTGTGGCGCTATAACATTTCTGTACTCTTTAAAAGCATTTCCTTGGATCCTTGGTGTGGTGTTTCAGGTTTCAAATGTCATTATTATTTTCGCTATTGTCATGTGCTTTCGGATATATTTTATGCAAGATTTCCATTTGACACCAAAACGTATGCCTTTATCCATCTTATTTCTCTTCAACAATGACCATGTAATTTTACCGTTCATCATTACTTACAAGCATGATATGAAGTCAACACTTGTAGTTTACTTTTAAATTTGAATATACTACTAGTATTAAATGGAGCATTTTGGTTGGGTCTTCCTATTTTTGGTTGATACCATAGTTTATGCTCCTAAACTGATGGATTGGCCTCTGATGACTACACATTAAGAGATCTGCTGTGTGGACAGATACGGGCCAAACATTTTATTTATGTCTAGTACAGTGAATGTGATTTGCCAACGGTGTTGGTTGAGTTGATTAGGTTCAATTCCTGCTGCCAGCCATTTGATGCCCTGGCCTTAGAATTGGATAGCTGTCCTTCATCTATACTTTTTGACATGTGATTTTGTGCAAGTAAATGTACGCATTTAGATCAAACAATCATAGTAGAAAACAATACTAGAGTTTTAAAAGTCAGGGCTTGCTTGGATATTTTAATCATCCAAGTAATTTGCTTGTTGATACTCCTCATTTGGGGTAGTTCTAAGCAGTCATTTGTTGTAACAAAATTCTTTTTAAAGATCCAGTGCACCTATAGTTTTAGCTTCTATTAATAGGTGGGATATGAAGTATGTGTTTCTTACTTGTTCCTTTGATGGTCCTCTGTATTCTGTTGAGTATTCAGAAATGTAATCGAGGTTCAAGAAAGCAAAATCTTATTGCATCTCTTCTTTCCTGCTATAAAGATGGATCATGGTAATATGGTTTCATAACAAGAATTCATCAATTTTATCTATTTTGCAAGTCCAACTGTATGCATTAATATTTGATTTCTTATTGTTGGTTTATAATTTGCAGCTCTGTTCTTCCGCACTTGATTTTGGAGAGAACGGAGATTTGTATTAGGATATCTTCAGAAGCTGAATCCCTTTTTTGGCGTGCAGAGGTGCTTGTACTCCAATTCCGCCCCTCAATACTGCAGTGATATTTCATATGGTGTTTAACAGTTAAATATATTAAGTTTCATTTTGTACTGCAGAGGCTTTTCTTCCTAAATGGAGAACAGGATCTGTCAGTATTCCTGCTGTTGGATCTGGGGATCGTCAAGTATCCTGCTTACAACTGCATAATTTCGGATCAGATTTTCTCAACTAAAAGCAACTTGCTTGCTTATGAAGAGGTCTCGGTTTCTCTCTATCTGAAAATGCGGCCAAAATTCTGTTGCCTTTACTACATATAATTGTAATTTGTTGCAGGCCATTGAAGTGGCTCAAATAATGGATCAGTCTCTAGATGAAAACAACTCTGAATTGGTTTTAAGATGCATCATGATAGCCGAGTCCCGTATATCCGGCTCTCCTGAGAAATTGATTGATTCCACAACTCCTGAATCAATGGCTACATTTCGTTCGTGCTTCTCAGCATCATGGGTGTATTCCAAAGTAATCTTGCTAGGAATTTCCTTCCTTGAGCGTGAGCATAGGTATGGAATTATGAACCCAGGATCACATGCTTCTTTTGGTAAAATGTCCCATATCTTCTTTTAAATCGTCTTATGTCTATTAAGATGACATTAAAGGAAACTAAGTTATCATTTAAATTCTTTTATATTTATAGGTTTTGCTACTGTTTCATTGCATGATTGTATGTGTACAACCATCAATGATCCCTTAAAAAGTTTCTTATTTAAAATAATAGTGGTAGTAGCAGTCGTAGTAATGGTGGTGATTTTGCTAGGTTAGTTGGAGTAGGAAGAGTAGTGGGAGCTGTAATTGTAGCAATAGTGGTATTTGCCGACTCTGGTAGGAGTGTTTGCTGACTCTGGTAGGAGTAGTGCTAGCAAAAGGTAGAAGTGGCAATGTGGGGGTGGTGGTGGTGGTGGTGGTGATAGTATAGAAAGACAATAATGCCACCATCAATGATCCAATAATGAATAAACCAATGTTACTTGGACTTGGTGCAAGTGTCGGATGTGGGTATGTGTCAACACAAGTATATTCAATTTCTTTTAAGTTTTTTCATGTATTTGAAGGGTCCCTGAAGAGTCATATCTCCATACCCATGTCCAAAAACGTTTTAGACATGAAAGAAAAATGAAAAATAGGGGTAAAATAGGAATAAACTAATACAATGAGGAAAACTTATAAGTGAACCTTAAAATTTCATTGAAATAGTGCTCCTTACTCTCATTAACATGATTTGTGTGGAAAGATTAATGGTCCTGATGCATAAGAAAACATCCACATAAAATGAAAATTGTTGTTTTTTTAATATTTTTATAATTCTATCTTGGCTCAGGTACAATGATGCGATATATTTAATAAGGCGGTTGCTTAATTGCTTCACCTGTGATAGAAGAAGAGGGTATTGGACTGTAAGATTATCTGTTGATTTGGAGCATATGGGCTGCCCCAATGAGAGTCTTTCAGCTGCTGAGTCTGGATTATTAGATCCTTGGGTCCGTGCTGGTTCAAGAATGGCACTACAAAGGCGAGTTCTTCGCTTGGGAAAACCACCAAGGCGCTGGAAAACTCCAAGCTTTTCAGAATCTATTAAGAGGAAGATAACTGAGGTATATCTTAACACTTCCTTTTGTTGGTTTCAGGTCTTGAAATGCTCCTTTAACTATGCACTTAAAGTTACCGAGTATGCTTAATTAATACTATTAGTTTTCATCCTCAGAATCTGTGTTGCTTCAATATTTCATTTTTCTTGAAGCACCAATGTCCGAAACATATTTGGACTTGGTTTGGAGATGTTATCTTTCAAAGACCCTCCAAATACATTGAAAAATGTAGAAAAGAGTTAGCATACCTATGTTGGGCACATATCTGTATCTTACACTTTCACCTGAGTCTAAGTAACATAGTTGAGAATTACAGGTTCATATTCAAGGGAGACCATTGAATTGTGAAGCTGGTAGAAAAAGCAGGTTCTATGGGGAAGATGGGGAGCAATGTGGAGTGGAACAGCTAGCTCTGCAGTATTATGCAACAGAAGGAGGTGGATGGCAGGGTGTCCATACAGAGAGTGGTATCTGGATGACTATTTTTGGGCTTCTCATGTGGGATATTTTATTTTCCGATGTACCAAATGTTTTTCGCACCAGATTTCAGGTATGATTCTCAATGTCAGTCATAAAAAAAAAAATGATATTTTGAATCGCTTTTGCGAATTGGTGATGCTTTGTAATTCTTTATATGCAAGCTTGTGATTTCTTTATTCCGACATGTTAATTTGATTGCAATGTTACTTTGAAAATTTTGGTCGTGTTGCTTGGATTATAGTGGCAATTTGTGTATTTGTGTCATGATTGTGTATTTTTTTGTATCATAATCGTGTTTAAGGTATTTTATATTTATATTAATTTTGATACGTTAATAATTCATATTATATAGATGTTAAGTCATGTATTTATGTCGTGTTTTAATGACTTTGTGTGTTTATTCATGTAATCATGTCAAAAATTGTCAGGTCTAGATCATACTTTGAGTACATGTTTATAAATTGAGGGTTGCTGGGCCTTGGCCAAAATTAGCTATCATATATTGCAAAAATTGAGAAGGTGGGGAGCTATGTTGCTCCAACTCCATTTTTCTTAAAGTATTCGTGCTCAAAACTTATATCTGACACATTTCTAGACATGGGTGACTATGCGGTTAATACCCTCCAAGTACTCTCCAAATACATGAAAAAACTTAGAAAAAATTGAACATACTCATGTTGGACACATGCTTGTATTCGATGTTTACACTCAAATTAGAGTAACATAGGTGGAGAGACAAAATTCAAAACTTGAAAGTTTCTCCATAAATGATAACATATTGGTAAAACATTTATATACTTGTTGCCATGATTGCCTCAAATATGTGCATATTTTGGAGAGAAAAGGGACTTAAACAAGCATTTGAAAGAGCAAATAGTTTTTGGCTTCAAATTCTCTGAAAATTTTCCTTTCCCTTTTTCCTTGGATGAATTAGATACTATGTTGCTACGGCTCTTCATTTTTTTTTTGAAATATCTGGATATAGGGATAAGGATATGACCTTCTAAATATAAGGAAAAACTTAGAAAAAAATTGAACATACCATGTCAGATACATATCCGTATCTGAGTAACGTAGATTATACGTGTTAAACTTGTGTCTAAGGGGGTTTCTACAAAGAAGTAAATATTCCTTTTTTTTTGCAGACGGCTCCCTTGGATATGGAGACTGATCATTTTTATCCAGCAAGAATGAGCCTCATAGAGTCCCAGCTACGGAAAATTCATGATGGTTTGGCAGAAGAGATTCTCATAACTTCATGGGAATCGCATCTTGGAACAGCTTGTCGCGGAGTTAATTGGGACCAACACTCCCTTTCCAACCTTCGAGCAGCTGTTTCCTGCATCGGAGGTCCTTGTTTGGCCTCTCTCTGCAGACATCTCGCTCAGGATTATCGGAGTTGGTCAAGTGGGATGCCGGATTTGTTGCTCTGGCGTTTCCACGACAACTACAAAGGCGAAGCCAAACTCGTTGAGGTCAAGGGCCCCAGAGATCAACTCTCCGAACAACAAAGAGCTTGGTTGCTGCTTCTAATGGATTGCGGATTCAACGCAGAGGTTTGTAAAGTCAGCCCTGCAACAATATCCCCTTGAGGTCGGTATCATACTAAAAAATCATTTTTTTTTTTTTTATAGTTTCTTCAACAAATATGTGACAAGTTACCATAGAACCATGTTGCTGATTCTTCATTTTTGTTGAATATCTGTATTCTACATTTGTATCCGACACATTTAAACATGGGTATGTCGACATAACCCTTCAAGGACTTTTCAAATGCATTGAAAAACTTACAAATTGATCAGATCCTGTCGGATATTGGTATTCATCTGATACTCACACCTGAGTCCCAGTAACATAGACATGAAATTCATTGACCGTTGTCTTGTAATTGTGTCATCGACCATCGTCTTGTAATTGTTCTTTATGACAATTGAACAGAATACAAATTTTGTATAAATTCTGTTAAAAAAAAGATTGTATAAATTCGTTTGGTTCCCAATATCATAGTCATATATTACAAAATAAAATAGTACTAGTTATTGTATCTTATATTATCCGGAGTTTGAGATAAGCATTAGTTACATATATATATATTTAATATAGACAAATATTTAATTTTTTTAATTTTTTTATATATTAAAAAATTATATTTTTATATTTATATAAGAATATGTGTCAGAAACAAATTGAAAACACGAGTATTTTGACAAGAAATAAAGAGCTTGGATAATATAAATCATCTCTGTTTTTTTACCCTTTTCTTTTCACCAGGCCAAGTGTTAAAAGTTTATTCCTTGTAATAAAATCTGGTTTGTTCTTTTCAATTATTTGATAGAAAATTGTACTTTTTTCAAGTAAATACTTATTACCATATCCTGTACTCCTAATTTTTTAGTGTGTGTATGTATATATATATATATATATATATATATTATTCTAGGGGCCTTTATTTTTATTTTTATTTTTATTTCTACAACGACATTATGCTATTGTTTTGCAACCCTCTTTAAATATCCATAATTATTTTTTTGACTAAAAACCTAACAATTTTTAATTTTAATCGTAGCCATTATTATTACTATTATTTTATTATTAGGAATAACCTTCCTATTAATTATTTCCCTCAAAGGCATTGAATTAAAAAAAGATCAAATTGACGGTCGGATTGATTGAACTAGAAATTAATGGCCTATTCGATCCACCGAAGATTTCAAAACTAGATGATAATCGATTCTGTCGGAAATTAGTGAACAGTCAAATTGAATCAATAAAAAACAAGTTTTATATATTTTTTATTTTTTTTAATTTTTATTCGTAATTAATAATATTTAAATTTTTATCACTTAATTTTTATTAAAGATTATATCTTTCATTTAAATATATATTTTTACAAGTATCAATAATGTTTAATATTTATTTTACATTATATTTAATGTTCAAAACAAAGAAAAACTGTCAAATTGAGATAAAAGAAATT
>JBBYHM010000016.1:3772849-3807419 GCA_038381775.1 Adansonia rubrostipa | reverse complement strand
TTGAACATAGATATTTCAAGAATAATGAAGAGCGAAACAATGTGTGTGTGAATGTGTGTGTGTGTGTGTGTGTGTGTATAGGTTACAGATACAATTGATATTAAAAACATTAGGATTTTCTTATCTTTGTTTTAGGTTATTCATTTTGTAATCTTATGTGGGAAAAAATGGTTTTTTACATGTTTAAACCTATGTTATATGAATTTGGGTGTGAGTGTAGGCTACAGGTATTTGTTCGACACGAGTAAGTCCAATTTTTTTAAATTTTTTCATGTATTTGGAGGATCCTTGGAGGATTATATCCTTATTCCTGTATCAAGATATGTGTCAAATATGAGTGTTTGACATGAGTATATCAAGAAAAATGAAAAGCCGAAGCAACATAGATTATATCTATGGCAGGAGACTGAACAGGCCTCCGATTCTTGATTCGACCAACCAGTCCAATCCAATTTCTTTAATCATGCTTACTGTTCTCAGAGGTAAGAGAAGCATGAACGGGTGAACGTTGTGTCGGAGCTGATTTTTGTTACCTACACGTTTATGTATCATAGGACTTCATGCACCCCAACATTTTTTTTTACCTGTTACTCGGATTTGGGTGTGAGTGTTGAATACGAGAATATGTCCAACACGGTTATGTTCACTTTTTTCAAAGTTTTCTATGTATTTGAAGGGTTTTTAGATTGTCATATCTCTATACCGATGTCCGAAAATGTGCAGAATATGAGTGTTGGACACGATTACTTCAAGAAAAATAAAATGTCAGAACAAACTAGCTGTCTCAAACATGCTTACCTGAACAGGTTCGAGGAACTTGGAGATGGATGCTTGGGGTTTCAGCCGTACCAGCTATTGTGCAGTTTTTCCTTATGTTATATTTTCCTGAGTCTCCACGATGGCTTTTCATGAAGGTACCTTTTATTACTTCGTAGCTAAGTTACCTTGACTCAAGAGGTGAATGTCAGATATGGGGATGTATTCGACACGGATTTTTTAATTTTTTCTATATATTTTCTATGTATTTGAAGTGTCCTTCAAGGGTCATATCTTCATATCTATATCTAAATATACGTCTGACACAGGTGTCAGACAATAGAGTTGAGCAAAAAAACTAAGAAAATTGAAAATGAAATTCGAACTGTAGTGTTTGGTTTGACTTCAATTCAGTTTGTATCGAAGTCGGTTTAGTTTTGGTTTGGATATAATTAACTTTATTTAGTTCGGTTAGATGATTGGTAAGGCAATTGGTTGAACTGAACCGAATCTACATAAAAATAAATATTTTATTTATAAATTAGTGAAAGAAATTTTAAATACTATAGAAAATGATTTTTTTATAAAATTTTAAAAATAGGATGAGTCGAATTGATCTGAACTGCTGGAATTAGGTTATGTTTTATATAGTTTCTGTTCAGTTTTTAAAAAATCAAATACTGCACATTAACCTTATTTTTTTTAAAAAAAAAAAAACCGAACCGAACTGTTTATCACCCCTATCAGACATGTACTTCCAAGAAAAATAAAGAGTTGGAGCAACATAGTTTCGCGGATATTTCTTTGTAAATTCCTTTTGTTTTTAATTGGTTCTTCCTTTCCATTTAGTCCTCTAATAAACTAATAATTTTTTCATTATATTTTTTTTCAGAATGAGAAAGCTAAAGCTATAGCTGTGCTTTCTAAAATTTATGACATTGCTCGATTAGAAGATGAAGTGGATCACCTTTTGGCTGCTCAAGAAGAAGAAAGTCAAAAAACGAGAACTGTTGGATATTTGGATGTTTTTAAAACCAAAGAAATCAGACTTGCCTTTCTTGCTGGGGCTGGACTTCAAGTAAGAACTACAATGTCCTATGTTATTCGGATTGGATGTCAGTATCGGATAGAGTATGTGTTTGACATGGATATATCTAGTTTTTTTTTTTTTTTTTCAATGTATTTGGAGTGTTCTTGGTGGGTCATATTCTTATATCCATGTCTGAATATGCATCAAATATGAGTGTCAGACATATGAACTTCAAGAAAAAAATGAAGAGTTGAGGCGACATAGATACTGTCAACAACTTGAGTGTCAGACATATGAACTTCAAGAAAAAAATGAAGAGTTGAGGCGACATAGATACTGTCAACAACTTAATAGAATATGTCATCTGGCATACTAATCATCCTTGTTCTTAAAATCTATGTTACTCAGACTCAAGAATGAGTGTTGGATATGAGTATATGTTTGATGCGGATATTTTTAATTTTTTCTAACCTTTTTTTTCTATGTATTTGGAGGTTCTATATCCTTTTACCTATATCCAGAAGTATAACGAACATATATACTTTAAGAAAAATGAAGAGTCAGAGCGGCATAGCTCTAAGTTGTGATTTTTTTTTTTTTTAAATCAACTGGTAATTGATTAATTTTCTTAGGCATTATTACGAGTGAATAATAAACTCTCTTAGCTGTATTTAGTAGGAAGTGTGAGGACTGTATAACTAAGTTACTCGAACTTGGGTGTCAGTGTTAGACGCAGGAATGTGTTTGACATTCGTATATTTAATTTTTTTTTTAGTTTTTTTTTAATGTATTTGGAGGATCATATCTCTATATGCATGTTCAAATATGCGTTAGAAATGGGTGTTGGAAAACGATACTTAAAGAAAAATAAAGAATCGAAGCAAACATAGCCCTATAATGACATAGTAACTGTGATTATGCAGGCTTTCCAGCAGTTCATTGGCATCAATACCGTTATGTATTATAGCCCAACAATTGTCCAAATGGCTGGATTCAACTCCAATCAGCTGGCACTTCTCCTATCTCTCATTGTTGCCGCCATGAATGCAGCTGGAACTGTTGTTGGCATTTACCTTATTGATCATGTTGGAAGGAAAAACTTGGCACTTTCAAGCTTATCGGGTAGACCTAGCAATTCATGTATTTTGTTATGTAATAATCGTGTTTAAAATATTTTATATTTATATAAATTTTGATATGTTAATAATTCGTATGATATAGATTTTGAAGCATGTATTTGTCTCACGTCATATTTTAGTACTTTATCTATGTTACATTAGTATAATCGTGTCTAATACTACTAAATCTGTTATTAGGTGTCATTGCATCCCTTGCCATCCTTGCC
Organism: Adansonia rubrostipa; assembly: GCA_038381775.1. Taxonomy (NCBI): domain Eukaryota; kingdom Viridiplantae; phylum Streptophyta; class Magnoliopsida; order Malvales; family Malvaceae; genus Adansonia; species Adansonia rubrostipa. The sequence continues at coordinate 3,804,288 of JBBYHM010000016.1, read as the reverse complement.
GGAGCCTTCTATGCCAAAACGTCCAGTTCTTCGAACGGAATATATGGATGGCTTGCTGTCATTGGATTAGCTTTGTACATTGCATTCTTTTCACCTGGGATGGGACCTGTTCCTTGGACCGTGAACTCGGAGATATACCCCGAGCAATACCGGGGGATATGTGGGGGCATGTCCGCTACAGTGAATTGGGTTTCGAATTTGATCGTCGCCCAGACTTTTCTTACGGTTGCTGAAGCTGTCGGAACTGGTTGCACTTTCTTGATCCTTGCTGGCATAGCTGTTCTCGCGGTCATTTTCGTGATCGTGTTCGTGCCGGAGACCAAGGGACTTACGTTCATTGAAGTCGAACAAATTTGGAAGGAGAGGGCTTGGGGCAGCGGATATAACATTGAGAGCCTTCTTGAACACGGAAACCAATCCTAGTTATCGTTGGAATCAATCCGGGTTGCAGTTCTACGAAGTTGGTAGCTTATCCAAGAGGCATTTGAAGGTATGTTAACACCTCTTTCAACTCATCAATGTGGAGAGATAGGTATAGTTATGGTGAAACATGTAGATTATTTAGGGTTTTTCGCTCTTGTGATGGTCGTAGACAGTTTCGTTTATGTAAACTACATCATTGTAAAAGGGACAAATTTTACGTAGTCCCCAAATTCAGTATCTTTTATTCCTCTTCTGTGTCCATCTATCACATTTTGCTATGTTTCCCGAGACAGGCTCCTTGTATATGTACTTGCTTCTCTTTCATGAAAGATGCAGATTACAATAAATATGGATTTATGAATTGGTTTGCTATTATTTTACTTGTTATGATTGAAATAAGGAAATGCGGAAGGCCTTAAATGATCGGCTCAAATGTTTTTACCTGATGAGGGGTTAAGGGTGAGCATTCGGTTAGTCTAGTTCTTAAAATCGATTAAATCAAATAAACTTATAAAATTGACTGAATAAATTTATAAAACTGATAAAATCCGAGCAAAAAATATCTCAAAATTGAAATAATCAAACTGAATTTAATTGAGTCGGTTGGCTTTTCTGGTTTCACTTTGTTTTTGCACTTTGGCATGGTTTCAACTGTGAAGTCAGACTAGGAGTGTGGGTTTGAAGTCAGCAAAACCTATGAAAGTGAAATGGCGTTGCCCATAAATAAATAATATAATCAATTAATTAATCAACATTTAAAGATAAAGAGTTTAAAAATAATATTTTCAATTTTATTCTTTGAAAAAAGAAATTTGGATAGGGAAAAGGTGACTTTTATTTTATAAAGTCAAAGTTTCATCTTTGATTAATTGACGTACGATTGTTTTTCTTTTCAATGCCGATCTTTAGTTAAGAGTGTGAACTGTGTTTCCGTTAAAGTTTACTATAGACCCAAAATAGATTTTCATAAATACGACATAATTGATGCAAAAATTATTGCTCTCAATCATTAATTTTCATGCCTATGCCTAGTCCAATACGAGTCAAGCTTATACAAGTGAGGTGCCCAACCCACCGATCTTTGGACTGGTCGAAATTTGTACAACTTGGAAGACTTATATTTAATGAAATATATATACATATATGTATATATGTGTGTGTATGATTTGCATATGTTTAAAATACAAATCAAGTAATTAGTCTTTTGTATTTAGCTAAAATTTAAGATTTACTCTGATATAAATCATGTAAATTGAATCTCCTTACTATAATAATCGAGTCAATTGAATATTATTATTTGTTAAGTGATTTTTTTTTTAAAAAAAGTTAAAACATATTCGTTAGCGCATATGACTCAATTTAAAATTAACCAAAAAAAAAAAAAAAGAGTTTGCTACTGAGCATAAAGATTAATGGCATACATATTTTTTTTTCATAATTTCTTTTTTCTTTTTTAAAAAAAGGGAATTTATCAGAAGATTTCACATCTCATATGAACTAGTGATAAATTATGAATAGTATGTAATATTTTTAGACATATCTTACATTATTTTTCATTTTGGATAACGTCAGCAGGTTATCAGATTTTGCCAAGGCTTCATTTTTATTTTTTCCAAGCAATTTTAAGAGATATATATATTCCCTCGTATTGAGGTGATGTATTTAAAATTTTATTTTCAAAATGATCATAAAAACCAAACCCTAATTTTAAAAATAATTACCATTTAAAGTAACCTTCGCAGTGCAAGCAAATAGTATCATGTCTTTGACATGTAATATTGATCTTTCTTTCACTAGTTATCAAATTACAAATATCCTTTAAAAAACAAAATCTAAAAATTATGGCTTCTTGAATTATCCATAGTTCTATGAAAATTCTATATCATGTATACGGGGAAAATATTATCACCATTTATGTTGCTTCGTCTCTTTATTTTTTTTAAATACCCACCCTCGACATTAGTATTCGATATATTTTTGAACATAAATACGAAAATATAACCTCAAAAACCCTCCAAATTCATAGAAAAACTTCAATATACCCGTATTGGACACATTTATATCAACATTTATATCCGAATCTGTGTAAAATAAATCACTATGAAGATTATGGCAAACCCTTCTAAAGGAAAAAAAGAAAATACTCATGTTCAATCTTACTGAATTTCTTGATACAATCTACAAAATTCATAAGAACGAACAAAAAACCAACTATTATGGTTTTTTTTTTTTTCTCTCTAAAACTTGCGAACAATTCTCTCTGAAAATAACTTGTATTCAAAAACCTTTCAAAGATTGCCACTACTGCATGATGAATAGGAAATGCATTCACAAAACTGACTTCATAATGTTTGTACGCCGCGAAGATCAGAGCACCGTGCTGTAAGCTACTTCACTTAAGCATTACGTTAATACGACTCTTTATTTTTCTTAAAATACTTGTGTTTGATTTATATCTAGACATGGAAATGAAAATGCAGTCCTTTAAAGACCCTCTCCAAAGATATGAGAAAATTTAGAAAAAAGAAATGAACGTGCCCGTATCCGAACCTTATACCCAAGTTCGAGAAACATAACTTTAAGCAGAAGCGGGAGTTCTTTGTTTAGAAGCCTTTGCTGGATATTGTTCCTTGAATCCCAACATCTTATTTAATGCACCTATATAAGCCTTGACACTGGAAACAACAATATCCATTCCTGCACCAGTTCCACTGGGCACCAACGGAGAAAAAAGATTTTAAGAACTGAATTCTGGAGGTTGGAAGTTTTTAAAAATGGAAATGGAAAACAAGAGCAAGAGGATTTCGTACCTAAATGTTCGATGAACGAGTTCGCCGGTCAAAGCATGGGTCGATGTGTGGCCTTTTTCTGCGCGGATTAGAACGCGGGTGGTGGCTATAGCATCGATGCCTTCTGTAACAGCGTTCATGGAGTACTCAAGAAGTGAAACCGGTTCCTGCAAATTGAAGGAAAAATGTTAGAAGTGTTTGATCCACAATCTCAGCCAAAAATATGTTGAGAAATGTCTGAAATCTGAATCTGTTTATTATCCACTTACTATCTGAATATTACTAATCCAATCTCATCTGATTTAGATAGCGATATCTGTCGGATACCTAAATCCGCTAAATATTTGAATTAATTAAATTGATTTTTTTTTAAATATAAAAATATAAAATTAAATAAGAACTAAATATGTAAATAGATATCAGATTCATATATCCAAATCTGTTAATTCACCCTGGTAAAGCGGTTTTGGATATCAAATATCCAAAGGTTCCCGTCCAAATCTGCTACGAATCCTAAATATAGTATCCATAGCTGGAAATTATGAGTATGCAACATCCAAATTTGCAAATCTTGAACTAGATAGTTTCGGATATTCAAGTTTTTTACTATCAATTGCCACCCTAGTAAAAAAGCAGAAAAACAAAGGGGAAGAAATTAAAAACTGTCCTCGATATGATCAGTCCTTATAACAGATACCCTAACTATACTGTTATGAACAAAAACGACAACCATGGAAAAGTGTTCACCAATGATTATGTATAATATTTTCATACAAAGGCATGAAGAAAAACAGTGTCGAACAATAAGAATGAAAAAAATTCACTTAGGGAAAGACTTAAATTCTAATTCTGGTGCTCCAAAAGCCAACTGAAAATGTTGATAACTAAAGAATTTAGGGTTACAACCTATAAGCCCTAGTAAGGAGCCACAATCCAAATGAGAAAAACAAGGTTCTAAAAGCAGGCAACAAGACTTCATTTTTATGGCACAAGAAATGACAAATTAAGCTTGAATAAAAATATATCTATTGACAAACTCACTAGGGTGAGCATGGTCTGGGTGGATGGTCTTGAAACTAAAATGATGATCACACATGTAGGGTCGATCCTAAAAGTTTTGGACCATGGATTGACTCATAATATTCTAAGACGGATTGTAAGACCAATCCTACAATCCGATGCAGTCCAGGGTTGACACTAGTGTAAACATCCAAAATAATAACTTTTCAATATTATAGATGAAAATTACAATAACATAAACAAAATTCATAGATACATATTGTTAATCTTAAAATTGGTTCAAAAAACGATTCGATAGTCCAATTCTACAATCCAAGCCTTCAATTCGGGTGGGTGGATAAGCGCTTAAGACCATGGACCATCCTAAAAGTATCAAGGCAAACAAATTTAGAAAACTGAACCACCCATCAAATCACAAAACCACCCTAAAATTGATCCAAATCCAACATTTCGAGGCGATCATAGGTGACTCTAGACCATTGCTTACCCCTACAACTAACCAAATAAATACAAGCCATACATGCTTTAGGCAGCACAGGAAGAGTAGGGAGTTAACAAGCACGGGAAAGAGAGAAATCCAAGACAAAGGAGGAAAAAACATAGCAAGGGAGAAAAGAAAGAGAAAGAAGTTAAAAAAATGGTAAATAGACCAAACTGAAGTTCAATATTCTTAAAAAAAAAAAATGTTATGAACTAAAGACTCCTTAGTTATAGTCCGTAGGACCCCATAAAGAAAGAGTGAATTCCAAAAACAGCCTTAATTATGATAAAATCCAGAATTCATAGACATATTCTTAATAACCTCCCAAACAGCAAATCTTGTCTTGTATCTTATCAACATGCAAGAGAAAATTCTAAAAAAACAAGGAAAACAACTAGTTTCCTGTAACGAACCTTTATAATGAGATCAACTGCTTTATAAGCTGAATCAACAGGTCCAGTTCCAACCGAGCAAGCAACGTGTTCTCTCCCATCAGCATCAATGAGTTTAACTGTTGCAGTAGAAAGACCAAGAGTTCCACACGTAACCTGCATGTTATGTTATCCATTTAAATATCTCAAAAGTTAAAATCTAATGCAAATCGGATGATAAACGACATAGTTAAAAACACCGGTACCAGGATTGCTGCTACCCTTAGAACTGAAATCCACTTCAGAGATCCCATATTGCAGATCTTTTGTGTCCTGGATCGCGTTGGCAATCAACCAGGATTGCCAAAACCATGTTTATTTTTAATTTCAAGGTTACTCGGACTCGGTATGAGTATCAAATACAAGTATTTTCAATTCTTTCTAAGTTTTTCTATGTATTTAGAGGATCCTTGGAGGGTTATATCCCCGTACACGTCTCAAACTGTGTTGGACATGGTGTCAAACACCGGCACTTCAAGAAAAATGAAGAGTCCAAGAAAGCAACGTAGCACCGCATACCACATCCCTATAATTATGGTTCAACAATATTTCTAGTTACCTGCAGATCAAGAAGCTTCCAAACAAATTCAGGTTGAAAAACTTCATCTGAAACCAATGCTATTAGATCAGCATCAGTGACTCTCTGCAGAACCAGTAAATAAAATAAGTATAGAACACATCATCCTCATAAACAAACAGAAACATCCATTTATACCTCAGCTTCAGACAAAAGTTACTTTTCCCTTTTAAGAATCAAGATATAGTAGAAAAAAGCCCGAACGCAACCAAAATAAAATGAATTTCGACATACAATAACTTTATATACACCATGGATGCTAACTTTATAAACACCATGGAAGCCAGGCAACTAGAGAAGCTAATTGATACAAGCATTCATGACCAACAGACCTGGCAATTTTAGACACGATTACACGAATATGACACGTATAAAGAAATAAAAAACCGACACGACACAGCACGAATATATTTCTAAAAATCTTATAATACAAATTATTAATGTATCAAAATTTATATAAATATGAAATACCTAAAACACGATTAAGACATATCAAAATACACGAATACACAAGTAGCCAAGTCTAATAACCTAAAAAAAATCATTACTTTACACTATTATGTTATAATCACTGTAAGATCTTGAAAATATATTTTCAATTACTTAGAAAACAAATTTGGTAAAATTCCTCATTAACTATTCCGTAACCCATCATTGATAACCAGAATCCTTAAACTAGGCCTACCCCGAGAAACATGGAACATATTAACTGCCAGCACCTTCCACCTTTAAGGCCTATTTCTTCATTTTCTCAGCCCACAGACCATTTCTCAGACCATTGTCATCTCTTTAAGCCTCAAATTACAAGGTTAACCATGTCATAACTCCATTGTGGATTTAAAAAGAGGTCTTTTATGTGTTAAATTTGTTCACTAGCTGAAACTACAAAAATCATGTCTTTTAGAATAGTAGAGATGGAGAACTCCAGAAACTATAATAATGCTGGTTTTCCAAGGGAAATTACGCAAAATTGTGTACTCTAGGAACAATCTCTCCTTATTTTCATTTTCATTTACCGAAAAATCATCACTGGAAACAAGAAGTTTCCACAGTTGAAGACAGCTAAACTTCCAAATGCATCTCATTCAGTTGGAAATATTATAAATAGTTAATTATACAATGATATTAGGAGAAACAGATCCAGGAAATCTAGGAAATCAGTAAAGAATCTTGTTCACCTTCTTTTGTTCAGCTACTTCTTTGAAGCGCCAGAATATGTTCCCAAGCTGTACATCATCAAGCTCATAACCAAGCTGAGGAAATTAGGAAGAGATAGGTGCTTAGATAAAGCAAAGAGGTAATTTCATCAATTTTACACATGCCCAAATAGCAGCATACCTCTTTCAATCGGTCTCTTAAAGCATGACTTCCACTTCACCCAAGATTTGGAAAAGAAAAAGAATTAACAAAGAAGTCATAAGTTTTGTAATAAATGAATTTGTAGAAATAAAAAATGAATAGGAAGATACCAACAACATGAAGGTGATAAATATCATAGCTGAACTTCACAAGTTTGAGTAGAAATAACAGAAGATGGAATCAATCTCACTAAAGAAGTTGCTAATTTTTTTTTTTTTTTTTGCCCAAGGGGGGGTGGCGTCCGGCTCTTCATTTTTCTTTAAGTTCCCATGTCAGACACTTTTCCAGACATTGATATGGGGATATGTCCAACATTGATATCCAACTCCAAGTAACATAGCACCATGCTAAAAATCTATGTTTACACACAAAGAAACTTTGACAGAAAATCTAATAAATGGAGTGAACCTTTATGCTCCAAAATTATTTCTGATAACTTGTCTGTTATTCTAGAATACTATGTAAAGTTCAATATATTTATCGAATATATTAATACTATGTACCCTGTTATACTTCTCGAAGAAATTTTTTGGTGCCTAGCAACTCAGGTGATATTAACACTTTTTTGCCCTTTGCATACCTTGACATCAGCTGACAAACACTTTCTTCATAAGAACGAGAGAAGGCCAAGGGAAAACCTATAAAAGACCACCACATACCATTGCACCAATTCCACTATCCCAAATGAAGTTCACAGTTAGAAGTTCAAAAAATAATCAGCAACATTCGATATACGATACATTCACAAACCTAAAAACAATATTCTTTGTAATGGTGACGAATATGTTGCATCTTATGTCAAATCTTCAACTATTTCTGTCAGATTCATTGTGACATTGCATCCAATATTGAAAAGCAAAAGAAAAAACTATTTATAGCTCTTGCTACACTAAAAATATTTCACCATCTACATCCCTTTAAACTCTAATCAAAACATATCAAAAAGCAGAAGATATGGAAGAAAATATTTTGAAAAATTGAAATACCTACCTAAGTTTTCCAAGGACAATACCAGCTTCATTGGACCGTTCAAGCCCGATATCTTCTGGGGATATAATTTCGTATGTACCTTTGTGCTTTAGCATTCCATCCTACAAAACAGAAAGCATTTTGGAAAATATATCTTAATGTTTTTATTATACGTAAAATCGTTCTCACCAAATTGACAACACGAGATTGAATCCTGGTGTACAGTACTTACATAAAAACATACATACATATAATCATAATAGAAGATAAAGTAAAACAAGAAAATCAAAAGGTCAAATAAATGTTGCTGCTAAAAGGGCCATGTGATGGATAGAATATAGAGCGAGCCTGCCCACACGCATGACTTCATACCATTATCAATACTAAGCAAAGCATGGTTCTTAACGTGTTCTCTAATTTAATCCCCAAAATTTATCCCACTTAATCCTAAAGTCTACCCAAGAATAGATAGAATTCACCAGCTTAAATATGCTCCTGATATCATTTCCCTAGGATGAGATTGCTAGCTAAACCCTCAAACATTTAAAAAAAAAAGATTCGATTTTTATTCTATCATGCATCTAAACTTCTAGCAAATTATTAATGAAAAAAAAAAAGAAGATACTTTAGTTTTTAAAAAGAAAACTCAATCAATCTACAAGCGCAAACGAGCTACCAAAAGATTACCATTTATCCTAACTAGTTTACAGCAGGTACCGAAGGAAATTCTTAAGATAAACTGACAAAGCTGCATCTGTCAGAAGCAAATATAAATAACCGCAAAAGTGGAAAATCATGACGCATATTAGTGCATTCAATAATTTTCCAAATACAATAATAAATACACTTCCACCATCAGTCAAGTAGATCAGCCATAAACAAACTTTGCAAGTTGACAGAAAATAGTTTGGAGGTTCAGAAATATATGCACTCTAACGCTAGAAAAGCCAACCTGGTGAATACCACTTTCATGAGCAAAAGCATTGGCTCCAACAATAGCCTTATGCGGCTGCACGTGTAACCCCGTGTACTCTTCCACCTAAACAAACATTTTAAGTCAACAATAACTCCCAGAGCTAATTCAGTCAAGAGTGAGAAATAATTGAACTGTAAGCGAAGTTGACAAAAGAATACCATTTTGCTAGCCATCACGATGTGTCGGGTATTGATTCCTGTATAAATACCTCCTAACACATGCTCACCACGACATTTTAAGGCCATCACAACCTAAACAAGCAAAAGTAAAAGCTCAATGGAGTCAAAACGGTAAAACAAACTATAGGTAACAGGATATGACAAGACCGATAAGTCAAGGTGAAAAAGTTCAACAATTTTTTCACTCAACACAATGCTAGAAAAGGGCAATTAACAGTTTGCCTTTCTTTTTTTTTTTTTTTTTTTGCAATTTTTTTCAGGAATCAGCTATGAGCAAAACCAAATAGTCTAAGGAAGTCAAATACATGAAGAAGAAGAAGAAGAGAGAGAGAGAGAGAGAGAGAGAGAGAAACAACAAGAACGGAGTGTTAAATGCAAGGAGAGTGGGAGTTACATCATGCATTGGATCATGGGACGAAAATGTCCAAGAACACCAGAAGGTGCTAGAGAAAACCACTTTACTCCATCTACTTCTACCTAACTCAAATTCCAAATGCACAATCATTCCAATATTGCAAAAAAGCAAAATCTCACCTCCTCCATTGAAGCATTTCCAGCTCTTTCCCCAATGCCATTGATTGTTACTTCAACTTGCCTTGCACCGGCACAAGCTCCCTGAATTCATAACAGCTAAGAATGTAAAAACAACCCAAGTACATCTCAGTCTCACAGAGCACCAATTAACAAAGTAAAGCAGTGGCCTACCGCGATAGTGTTGGCAGTAGAAAGCCCAAGATCATTTTGGCAGTGTGTTGAAATAATAACATTCTCAATTCCAGGGGTGTTGGCTTTTATATCAGCAATTAATTGCCCAAATTCGCTCGGCATAGTTATGCCAACAGTATCAGGTATGTTGAGCGTTGTCGCTCCGGCCTTGATCACTTCACCCAAAATCTCATACAGAAACTCTCTGTCAGATCTGCTACGATCCAAACAAAAAAGATTATTACGTCGAAGAGATAACAAATACCCTTTCACATTTACTTATCTTATTTCAAAAGCAGCATACATCAGATTCATACACTACTGCTAAAGCAAAGTAACAATTATTTAAAGCCATGGAAATAATTAGTCCACCACGTACAAAAATCAAACATGCACCTGTTGCAGGCAGCACTATCTGATCAAGCATATATCTTCCACAAAAATGGTTTGGCTTCAATTAAAAGAAATCAAGGAAAAAACTTTGTTACTCTAACTCTTCATTTTTCTCGAAGTACTCGTGTCCCACAACCGTGTTTGACACATATTCAGACATGGGTACAAGGATACGACCCAAAACACCAAAAAAGGAAAAAAAATAGCAGTGTTGGACATATACCTGCACCCAAGATTGACAACCAAGTCCAAATAACATAGCTTAAACCATAGTTTATCTATATCTAAATTTCAATTCCCTTTTTTTTAAAAAATAAAATAAAATTAACATTTACTCTTCTCATTCCCTTTATTCTAAACCAAATAAAACCATTATCATATTATTGGATACAAGTAGTAGTAAATGAATATAATCTAATCCTTGAACAATTCCTTTAAGAAAATAGCATATGAAGAGAAAAAGGGCGATAAAAACTTGAACCTGCCGGCGTCTTCGGGACTAAACTCGACATCGTTACAACCCAAACTCCTAGCAAATCGAACCATACTCCTAGCAATATCCAAAACCTCCTCTTTACTCTTCTTTAACTTATACTGCAAATGAATCCCACTCGTCGCGATGAACGTATGAATCCTAGGTCTTTTCGCATACTTAACCGCCTCCCAAGCCGTCTTAATATCCTTCTCATTACACCTCGAAAGTCCGCAAATAACAGGCACATACCCATTCTCATCCACCGCGTTCCCGATCTCTTTAGCAATGGTCTTAACAGCTTCGAAATCATCTTTCGAGGCAGCCGGAAACCCAGCTTCGATTATATCAACCTCGAGCTTTGCTAGCTGGCGAGCAATGTCAAGTTTTTCCTTGGAAGTTAACGTGGCACCGGGGGATTGTTCGCCGTCACGGAGGGTGGTGTCGAAGAAACGGACGTAGTTGGGATCGGGAATATGGTTGGGAATATAAGGTGGGCGGCGGTGGTGGGGAGAGGGAGAGGGAGGCTTAGGGTTTAAAGAAGAGGAAACGAGGAGGGATTTGGGGAATGATTTGGAAGGAAATGAAGGGAAAGTGATGGGTGGATTGGAAGAAGGGAAAGGAAGGGAAGTAGATCGAAGGAAAAGGGAGGATCTGAGGGAAGGAGAAGGGAAAGGATGAAACTTGGGGGAAGTTAACATAGAGGAAGCCATGGAAGAAGAGGAGGGAAAGGAAAGTGTAAAATCCTAAAGGAAGGAGGAAATGAAAGTGAAAGATTTTTGAAGCTTTTGGATTTGGGGTTTATCTGTTTGGTTTTGTTTTTTTCCGGTTTGATTGGTGGGAAAATAAGAGTGGAGGCGCACAGTCAGCACTCGTGACAATAGACAAGATCTAAGGGAATTTTAACCGTCTGGCGCTCGTAAGTTCCTTAAATTCAATTAAAAAATTTGACTTTGCCTCAATTGTTAAGTCGTACTTACTACTTAAGTTATCAAAAGTGAATTAAATTTAAATATTTAATTTAAATAATTTATGAGATATTTAAATTTTTATTTTTAATATATATTTTTATTTAATTAATATTTAAAAATTTAAATTTAAATTTAAGTTTAAGTTTAAGTATAAATAATCGAGTATAGCTCATTTTTTATTTGGTAAGTAAATTTAATTGAGCAAGTTCAAATAAATTAATTTTATCTCGAATTAAGTTTAAATCAAAACTTGATTGCGCTCGAACCAAGCTTTGAGCTTCGAATTTTGAATTAATTTCAAGTTTGAATTTCTTAAAACTTAAATTTAATTGGATATATTAGATAACTTTAGATACAATATAATTATATGAACTAAATATTTCATAAGAAAAATAAATAAAAAATTTATGTATATAATGAGACAACTTTAAACATAATATCATTTTAATTACCTTTCGAGAAATTAAAATAGATAAAAATTTAAGTACAATATCGTACAACTTTAAATATAATATAATTGCATAAAAATAAATAAAATAAAATATATTATAAAAATAAATAATATAAAATTAAGATAAATATATAAAAAATTATTATATTATGTTTCATTGGCTGGCTGCATTCTAGAAATTTTTTTTTTTTTTTTTGTTAGTGGAAAATCTGAAATGGCAGATCTTTTGAACCAACCCTTTTGCCAAAATTTGGAAACTAGCACAGCAATATTCTGTCATTATCCTATCACTCGAAACTAGGCTTTCTGAAACTCCGATTGTCTGCTTCTTATAGTTCCCTTTCAAATTTCCATCTTCTAAACTGAGATTACGACCTTATTATCTTCGGATTCTTGCTACGTTCCTTTCACTTCCTTATCTTCACGTCCTTCAAAAACAACTGAAGATTTCTCAAAGTGCTTTCACTTTTCACGTTTTCATGATTCGGTTTCAACCATTTCAATCTTTCTAAATCATGCATTAAAATGTCAACCTATATAAACTTCCAAGGTAGCTTTTTTCAAGCCTCATCTCTCTCTTTTTTTGCTTTTACACGAACACACATGCCATGGTCAAGCCCCTGTTTCCTTGTTCAAAATTCAGCTTAGCTTCGGGTGGTTGTGTAGTTTTCTACTTTCTATAGCAATATTATCGCACATGACATGTTCGATAAATTGCCTCAGTGGAATAACCTTTCTTTTTTCTTTTCTTTTTTTTTTTACCTTGTTTAGTTATTTTATAAATCAGTTTATGCAGAATAGCAAAAGTATTAATCTGGGTGTGTCTCTTTGTCTCTATAAATGCAGCTAATTGGTGGACTTGGGAGCCTCTATAATTTTTTATAAGGAAATGGGTTATTGGTTTATGTGTGGAAAAATTAAAGTCTTTGGCTTTTCATGTGGATTGAGGAGGGGACTTAATTACCAGCAGAGTTTCAGTTTAGTTAATGTCAAGTTGAAATGGGTTAAAGATAAAGCCTTAGATGCTGTTATTGATGGCGAAAGAGATTTAAGAGCAGCCTGCAACCTTGTTTCAATCCTGTCCTCCGCTCCAAATTGTTGTCTCCCCATTTATCGTCTTTCGCGGCATCGTGGTCAATTGGGTTTGCTTCATGATCTTAAGCTATCCACATTTATCAGGAGATATCCCACCATTTTTCATGAATCTTATGTGTTTGACAGTGCTGGCACTCGTGTTCCTTGCTTCGAGTTGACCTGCGAAGCCTTGAATCTTCACCACGAAGAACTCAGTGTTATCCGAGAGAGTGTGATGGATTTGGTTGACAGGCTTCGGAAATTGCTGATGCTTACCAAGGATAGGACCCTTCCTGTACAGACTATTGACCAGCTGAAATGGGATTTTGGATTTCCTTACGATTACATCGATAACTTGATTCCACATTATGCCGATTTATTTTCTTTGTTTCACCTTCCTGATGATCGCATTGGTTTGAAACTTTTATCATGGGATGATACACTTGCTATCTCCGAATTAGAGGAGAATGTTGTCCTGCAAACGGAAGAAGATTTGAAAAATAACTGTTTAGCCTTCCCCATAGGATTTACAAGGGGTTTCGGGTTGAAGAGAAAGTGCATGGAATGGTTAAAAGAATGGCAGAAACTACCCTATACTTCGCCTTATGCCGATGCCTCTCACTTGGATCCACGTACTGATGTGTCGGAGAAGAGAATTGTGGGCGTGTTTCATGAGCTTCTTCACCTTACCATACAGAAGAAAACCGAACGTCGGAATGTGAGTAATCTACGCAAACCATTGTCACTGCCTCAGAAGTTCACTAAGGTGTTTGAGCGCCATCCCGGCATCTTTTATATTTCCAAGATGTGTGATACTCAAACTATTGTTCTTAGGGAAGCCTATGATTGTGGACGACTTATTCAGAGACACCCACTTGTCGATATTAGGGAAAGATTTTTGAGTTTGATGAGAAAAGGATTTCTGGATAGAAGCAGGGGCTTATACAAGAAAACTGCCAATGTTGGTCTTCAGAACCCATCAAAGATTGTTCATGGTCATAAAGCTGGTGGAAATGGTCTTGATTCTGAAGTAGAGTCGGATTATGATTTATTTTCCGATTATGATTCTGATGACTCGATTCATACCGCTTCCTGAATTCCTTCCAAAGAAATGTGGATGTGTTTCACGAGCTTCTTCCTTCCGAAGAAAACTGCCATTGTAGGTCTTGAGTACCCATCAAATATTGTTCATTGTCCTGAAGCTAGTGGAAATCGTCTTGTTTCTGAAATGGAGTCGGATTATGATTGATTCTGATGCTTCAATTCATTGCCCTTCCTGAATTCCTTCTGAAGAATTGCGGACTTGTTTTACGAGCTTCTTCACCTTACCATACAGAAGAAAACCGACTGTCGGAATGTGAGTAATCGACGCAAACCATTTTCACTGCCTCAGAAGATTACTAGGGTGTTTGGGTGCCATATTGGCATCTTTTACATTTCCAAAATTGAATTTATTTAAGGAGTAATCAAATTTATATCCTCCATCTGTTAGAGGCTTGGCCAATTATGGTTCATAGCCTACACTGTGACAAGCTACTTAGATCCGGATAAAATAGAAAATTCAAATTCGGCTCAATCATTGTTAAATCGAGCTCAAGTAGCTTGAACTATCAAGCAAGTGCAATTTGAGTATCCTAATGCTTGACTAGAGTAACCTGTGAGCTTAATAGAGTTTTTTTTTTTTTTTAAATTTTTAATATATTTTTTATTTTTGGTTAATATTAGAAAATCTCAATTTAAACTCGGCTCGAGCTCGAGCATAAATAATCAAATTTGAAGTTGAGTGTGAGTGTGAGAATTGAACACATTTTTTAACGAGATTCATCAAACGAGCTCAAGCACTTTGATTTTATTTCGAATTAAGCTTGAATCGAGTTTGGAGTTGAACTCGAACTTGATAAGTTAAGAGTCCAGCTTTTATGGACACTATTTGTTCTTGAAAGGACATTTTGCAACATATAGTTGGTAATCTTATCACAATAATAATGTTTTAGTTATCATTCTTTCCATGATTATTTTTTTTTAATTTTCTAATAATTTCAAGTTTCAATTAATGTTTATATTGGTTTCATGTATGATTCGGATCTTGACAATAAACTAAAAATTTTCATCACCTACTATTAGTTTAATTTTATTACTGACCATTCTAGTTGAATTAGTTTGGTCAAGAAAAAACTTTTTATATTATTATATTTTAACCCCAAATTAAAATAAAATCATCTTTTGATATGTCAAAATGTCATCCCTAACACCCTTTCCTCCTCCATTTTCCATCTTTTTCATCCCTTTTATACTCAATCAAAGCTCACCACTTTCTTAGATCTGGTCATTTTTGGTAACATTGGCAAGTTTGGTTATGAAAGAATCCACCAGTAAACAAACCCCAATTAATACTTTCTAAAGCCAATGATATATACATATATATCAACAAAGCTGTCATTACTTCATGGTTCTCAATCATAATATACAGGAAAACAATCAACGATGCGTTAATAGAGGTTAAGAAAACCCATTAAAAAAAGAGTTTTAAATAATGTGAAATCTACCTAACTACCCTTACAAGAAAGATAAGCATTGACCTTTGATCACTTTGAATCCTCACTCAAATGCTCTCTCTCGGTTCCAAATGAGGATGCTTTATTAACTTTTAATCTGTTTTTTTTTTTTTTTTTTTTTTGCATTCAAGACTCTAAAATCCCAAATCAAGCTTCTCCTTCATTTTCTGATCTTTGGGTTTTTGATTGCTTTTCTGATACTTCGGAAGAGACAGAAAAGGAGTAATGGAGGAATCTGGAAATTTTGGGCATGAACATCTACAGATTCTGTTGAATGATGAGCAAATCAACGAACAAAGTAAAGAAGCTACGTGTTGGATGTGTGGAGTAAGGTGTCAACTCCATGTTTCAGCTGATTAGAGTGCGATGGGTTTTACTCCATATATATGTGCTGAGGCACTCTCGGAGATAAATCATCCTTTTCATAGCGACCATCCTCTTGTTCTTATGCCGAATGCACCTTATCTAAATAAAAGTTACGTTTGCAATTTTTGCAATAAAAAGGGTGTGAAGTTCGTTTATCATTGCTCTTGCAATTTGGACTTTCATATTAAATGTGCTCTGTTTACGTATAATTTTGCTGAAAAATATTTGAAAGATCTTGAACATGTTCTTGAAGATCCATTGATTTCCATCGAAAAAGATGGTAAAAAGCTTGACGATCTTTGTAAGTGCTTCGGATGTTGGAAACCGTTAGCAAATTATACATACTTTTCTCCTGATTGTGGGTTTAATCTGCATAAGAAACGTCCGAGCTACCATTCTGTAATTTTATTGTGAAAAGCAATTGTACTATTACATCAAATATGCCTTAGCTCTACCTTTTAAAGTTTGAGCTTAGCTTGATCCAATCTATTTTATTATTATATTATATATATTTATTTTATATTTTATGTATTATATAATTTTTGTTGTATAAATAATATATATATAATATTATAGTGTAAACTTAAAAAATTAGGTTAAATTATTTATATTTGTAAACTTAATAAAAGAAAATTATTACATTAATAAAGATTAAATTTTTTAAAAAATAAATTATGAAAAAATTATAATATAGGTGGGTCTAAACGGGCTTGGACTGTCTATTTACAAATATGAATGGGCTTGGGCAAAATTCAAGGCCCATATTTTGGACCAGACTGGGCTTGGGCAAGCATATTTGATGTTAATATTATGCTCAAGCCTGGCCTAACCCGACCCATGAGCAGGTCTAATATTGACCAAGAATATTGTTTTTTTCATAAATATTTAATGGTTAAAATTTTTTTACATCAAATAAATAGTTAAAATTTTTAATATAGTCAAAACTTGACATGCATGTTTTACGTGATTTAAATACGAAATATGACAATTAGATTAAATCTATACTACTATAAAAGAAATGATTAAGTTGGTATTACGAGTTAACCGAACACCAACTCAGTTGGTGAAATTACGTATAAACCAAACTATAATTATAATATAAAATAAAATTAAGAGTATTTAATCTTTTAATTTAAAAAAGTAACTACCTACTTCATAAAAAACTATCCATTTCTTAAAAAAAAAAAAACCATTGAATTTTTTTTAAAATTTAAAATATGTTTCTTTTTTCAAAAAAATATTTTTCAAATATTATTTTATCCATCCACGTAAAAAAATTATCTATTTATTTCACTTTTAAAAGTAACGGTCTACTTAAAAAATTTACCTATTTTTTTTGCATATTAATCTAATAAACTTTTTAAATTCTTGTTAAAATATTATTTTTTTCATCCACGTGTTGGGTTGTTCGCAATTCTAACAAATATAAATTATATTAAAAATTTTATAAATTTTTAAAATTAATTTAATTTCATATTAGTATAGATAAATATCGCTTTTATAAATAAATATTGTATTATAGAAATAATTAATATAAATATAGATAAAAATGAAAATTACACATTTAAATATTATTTATTAGAATGTAACATGATTTCTTCAAGTCTATGAACCAAAACATTTGAAAACCAAAATACTTAATTTGACCCTTCTTAACTTTATTCACCATAATCAAAGAAGTTTCACTCTTAGAATTTGATTTTTGTTTTTTTTTTTATTGTAAATGAATTCATCCTTAAAAGATATTTAGATAATACTTAAATTTGATAGAACAAAGTAGCTTTTTATGAGAATTGCTATAAAATAATAAATATCTTAAAATAAGTGATAGTTGATTTGACAAATTATGAGGATGGTTTTCATCTCAAAATGTGCCACTATCATTATGACGAACTTGAATTTTAACCTAATAAATCATACGATTTATACTGGATAATGGTTTCATTTTTCATTTTTTTGATCCCTTTTTATACTGAATCAAAGTTCACCAATTTCTCATATATGGTAATTTTTATATAATAAAAAAATACGATAAGAATATGATATATGATATATATATATAATGAACGTAAAAATAATATAATAAACATAACATAAAATATTTAACACAAACAATACAATACAATACATTTAATACATATATTTTATTAATATTTAAAATTTTAATATATTTAATAATTTTATTATGTTTATATTTATCTTATTGATAAAAAAAAAAAAAAAAAGAAACACTATACACTTAAGCAGATCTTCACTTTCTTTTATCTTGAAGATTGTCAAGTTTGGTTACGAAAAGGAGCAATCAAAAAACCCTATTAAAACTTTCTAAAACCAATGATATATATATATATATATATATATATATTTGTATTATATATCTCAACAAAACTGCCATTGCCTCGTAGTTCCAAATTGTAATATACAAAACAAATAACGATGCATCGATTATGGAGGTTTAAAAACTCAATAAAAAATAGTATTAAAATAGTGTGAAATCTACCTAACTGACCTTACAAGGAAGACGAGTTTTGACCCCTTGAATCCTTTGAATCTTCGTAAGGCGGAACCTCCCCTTAAAATGCTCACTCTCTCGCAGTACCAAAAATCAAGCTCCTTTTTTTAACTTGTAATCCCTTTTTTGCATTCAATCTTTGCTCTAAAACCCTAAACCAACCTTGTTCTTCATTTTATGATCTTTGGGTTTTTGATTATTTTTCTAATACATTGGAAGAGATAGAAGAAGGAGTAATGGAGGAGTCTGGAAATTTTAGGCATGAACATCCATTGGTTTTGATGAATGAAGAGCAAATCAGCAATCAAAATGAAGAAGCAAAGTGTTGGATGTGTGGCGACAAGGTGTCAGCTCCATGTTTCAGCTGTTCAGAGTGCCATGGGTTTTACCTCCACAAGTTATGTGCTGAGGCACCCTCGAAGATTAATCACCCTTTTCATGGTGACCATCCTCTTGTTCTATTGCAAAATGCACCTTATCTACTGGGATTCTACTATTGCGATTTTTGCAATGAAAAAGGTTTTAATTTCGTTTATCATTGCTCTTGCGATTTGGACTTTCATATTAAATGTGCCTTACTTACATTTAATATTGCTGAAAAAAACTTGAAGGAGCTTGAAGATGTTGTTCTTGAAGATCCATTGATTACCACTGAAAATGATGGTAAAAAACTTGATCATCTTAGTAAATGCTTCGGGTGTTGGGAACCATTAGCAAGTTATATATACTTTTCTCCTGATTGTGGGTTTAATCTACATAAGAAATGTGCCGAGCTACCCTTCAAAATCAATCATACGTGTCACCCCAAACATCCTCTTATTCTACAATTTAATCATGAAGGTCTTTCTTGCAAGATATGCCATTTCCAACGAACCCAGATCAGAGGTTTTTTTTATGGTTGTTCACTTTGTAAGTTTGTAGTAGACATTGAATGTTTATCACTATCTCCTGTTGTTGAAGATAGAAACCATCAACACCCATTCAATTTGTTTCGAAGACGAGCTTCATTCATTTGTGATGCATGTGGTGGTGAAGGAAATTATGTTGCTTATATATGTTGTAAATGCAACATTATAGTCCATAAAAGATGCATTTCATTGCCATGCATCATCAAAAGCAAGTGGCATGATGATCATCGCATTTTTCACAATTATTTCCTTGAAGAAGAAGATTTTAAAAGTTGGGATTGCATAATTTGTCACGATAAGGTCAAGACAGAGTTCGGCAGTTACTCTTGTTTGGATTGCAAGATAATATTCCATGCGAATTGTGTGATAAAGGACGAAAATTCATATTTTGTAGTTTCACTCGAAAACGAAGATGAGAAATCTAGTGAAAGTTCGGAGCTGGCTCATATATCGTCCATCACTTGTGTTTATCAGAGGAATGATGCTGGAGAAGCTGCAGAAATAAAACATTTCCAGCATGAATGTAACCTAGTGTTAGGTGACAAAATCATGGGGTATGATAAAAGTTGTGATGGATGCATGTTACCTATATCGGATTCATTTTACTATTGTCCACAGTGTGATTTCTTTCTTCATAAAGCTTGTGCTGAGTTACCTAAGGCGAAGCACGTTTGGCATCACAATTGTCGAAAACCTCTCTTGCTTATTTCAGGTGAAACATTTGTCTGTGAAGTATGTGGTCACTATTCTAATGCATTTGCCTATACATGTATTGAATGTAAAAGCTGTACATGTCTTCGTTGTGTAATTACTCTGACTCCTGGTGCTGTAACATGTCCAAAACATAAACACCCCCTCGTTTTCTACCAAAAGTGTAAAGGGCAGTGCATTGCTTGTGGTGATGATATAGGAGGGGGATTCTTTTGTAAAGATTGCAAATTCAATTTTGCTTTAGATTATAGATGTTTTTCACTGCCAACTACAGCAAGGCACAAATGCGATGAACATCTTCTTGCACTCACTTATAATGACGATAATACTTATTCAGAAAGTCATTATTGTGATATTTGTGAAGAAAGGCGAGATCCAAATCGTTGGTTTTATCATTGTGCAACTTGCGATACGTCTGCTCACGTCAACTGTGTTCTAGGACAACATCCATTTGTCAAACTTGGGGATCACTGGTCATTCGCGTTTCATCCACACGGTCTCACTTTTGTCAAGAAGATTTATTACTACCCTGATTGTGTCAACTGTAATAAGCCTTGCAAAGATTTGGCACTTGAATGTACAGTGCCTGGATGCAACTACATTAGACACTGGAAATGCTAAAAACCATTTCTTCTATGGAGGTAATGGAGAGGAACTTGGGAGGCTTGAAAACTACCCCTTCATTTGCAGGAAAACTCAAGACAAGGAACAGAGTATGGTCCTAACTTTGGTACTTGAAGGGATTGTTATATTTGTTATCAGCATTTTTTTTTCCAATTTTAAGTTTAAATTAAACGTAATGTGATGTACCCATTTTAGCTTGGAATTTGCAAGGTTTGGATTGTCTTTGATTATTCAATCTAGAATATCTTCTAGTTTTAGCAGTGCGGTTCTACTTACATGAAGATGACAATATAAGGTTTCTGGATGCTTTATTTTCCCTCAATAAATCTTGTTGCTATCTTTAAGTTTATATGAAAATTGAACTTCTATGAGATTAGTTTGTTTCAATCCTAGATGCATATTTAAATTAATAAATTAGTTTCCAAACAAATTATTCTTTTCAATTGGCAGGTTCTTAATTATATAGCTGTTGTTGCTGATGCTTTTGCTTTGCAAAGCAGTATTTGGTTAAAGCTTCTCCTAGTTTTTGCTTCTTTCTGAAACCATCATTAGATCTATCTATGTTGCATTTTTACCATAATCTTGTGTCTCACTTTTATACGAAAATTAGAGAGGTAAATGTGTCTCACTTGTTTACAAAAATTAGAGATGTAAACGAGACTTGTGTACTAGCAAATGGCATAAATTTAGTTTGAAAAAAAATTCGAATTTGGCTGGTCATGGTTGAGTTCGGGTAGCTTAATTTATCAAGTCAGCCAAGTACGAGTATTCTTACGTCTTACTCCTTAATTTACGAGTCTAATTGATTTTTTATTTTTTAAAATACATTATTATTAATTAGTATCAAAAGACTTCAATTTGAATTCGAGCACAAATAATTAAATTTAAAGTCGAGTTAGAGAATTAAACTCTTTTTTACTAAGCAAACTTATAAAGCATGCTCCGATAGCTCTGTTTTTATTTTAAATCAACTTTGAATTTTAAAAATAAAATTTGATCACGTTCGAAGTAAACTTCAAAATGCGAGTTTCAAGTTTTGAGACAGTTATATATCAAAGTTCTATTATTTTGGAGCAAAATATTTATTGCTAAGTCATTGGTGGTTTATGGGATGTTATAAGTTCCTTGAAATGTTTAAGGTTCTGATTTCCCCGCTAAATTGGTTGAATTTCTGATAAATTAAGGACTTTGAAAGCAAAAAAAGGGCATGATTTTAGCGCCATTTTCAAGCGTGCAAAAGAGTTAATAATTAAATAAAATCCAGTTGATTTACTCTTGTCTCCTTGTAAATATACTAAAATTACTATTATTGTTAATTAAATTTGCTTATTGACCGGAGAGTTTACTTGACCTGTATCAAGTTAAGACTGGATAAAAATTTTTAAGATCGGGTAGTCCGCCTGATATGACCCAATATATTTAATAATTTGAGTTGGTTAAAATTTTTTAAACAATGAAATAGATCTATGCTTGAATTTTTTTATTTAAATTTAATTTTAAAAATATAAAAATAATATTTTAATATTTTTTAAATAATTAAATAAATTTATATATCGAACCAAGATAAAAAAATTAAAATCGTAACTCAACTCAACCCAACTTATGAACACATTTATTTATTACTCTCTTAATGCAATTTCATCAATCTAATATAATTTTTTTTTATCAAAATTATCTTATAATGGGATTGCTTCATGATTTTATTTATTTATTTGTCTAGTTATAACCTCTTTTTAAAGTTAAATTTAATTTAATTTAATTTCAAGTTACATCAACCATATTATATTTGAGATATTAGGTACAAAAAAAAAATAATCAGTATTATACTGATAAACATATCATTTTTTACATATCAGTATGATGTATTTCGATGTATTGTTTCAAGTTTATCAACTTTTTTCAAATTTTTTTTCGCACACATATTATATATTTATATATAACTCTTGTTCAATCTCTCTAATAAATGTATATTTATATAGACATGGTAATACTCCATTACATATAAGTTTTCAAAATTATAAATATTCAATATCCAAATTTTTTTAAATATCAAATACATAAAAATAAAAAATACAATAGCTTATTATGATTATATTCAATATATCAATTTAATAAACATGATTTTATTATTAAATAAAATTATGAAAAAAAATAAAAATGACAATAAGAGAAAAAATTAGTAACTAGTTCAAAGAATTAATAAATGAAAAATTATTTTTAAAAATGAAAAAAAAATTGCACCAACTAGAAAAAAATGATATAGACCAAGGTAGTCAGTACCGTACCGATGGACTTGTCGTTTTTATTATGGTACAGGTACTTATCAGTACCGGTGTGTTTCGAAGCACCGTTTCGAGTTTTCAGAGTTTTAATATTTTTAAATATGAAATAAATGAGATTAATAAATTTCATATATTAAATATTTATTAATTATATATAATGTTCTAAAAAAACCTTTATCAAATATAAAAAACTCAAAATCAGTTAAGTAGTAAAGCTGAAATTTTTTAATGATCGTTAAATTTACGAATAATTATGTCTAATATTTATTAAATTTACTAGTAATTATGTATAATATTCATTAGATTTAAGATCAATATTGGCTTGACTTTTTTTACAAGCTTATATTATGTATCAATTGAAACAGCTATTTTCAACTAGTACTACCGAAACAGGTCGGTACCTATTAATATGGCTGGTACAGACTAAAATTAAAATCGAAACGAAATCAACTATTGCCAATATTGTTATATATTGAAAGTACTACGTATTAACCGATATGACTGGTACCGTAACAATTCAGATAACATAGATATGGACCCAAATGAATCAAAACAAACCAATAAAAACCAGTATGATAAATATGAATGGATATAAAAATTAAAACAATATAATATTAATATTGTTCTATCTTTTTAAAACGAATATCAACTGATATCATCAATATTAATATGTTACGGATAGTTATGGTAAAAAAATTTAGTCCTAATAGGAAAACACATTTTTTGGACGGCAATTGATGTCATTTTGCTTTCCCATGGCCCCTTTTTCTCTTGGAAAAAGATGTAACAATGAAACACATTGTCCACCTTATTTGTCACAGCCTTTTTTTCCCCGCATATTGTAGCTATTTGGTCAAATTAAAACAAATTTCCATAGTCAAAAGGATTGAATCAACCTTTTAGGAATTATTATTGTAATTCTTATATATGTAAAGAACAAAAATTACAACTTTCAAATTTAAAGCTAAATAAATCTCACTATAGAATATTGACTAGAGAGAGAGTAATGATTTTTTTTTTAAAATTTTTAGTACAAAAAACTATAATATGTAGTAATGTTCATGAGTCATATCATAATTTAGAAATTTCTTTTTCTTTTACCTACGCCAGAGTCTAATCAATTAAGCCAAAAGCTTATATTATTATTTAAAATAATATTAAAAATATTTTTATATTAATATTTATAATTAAATTTAAATAAAATAATTTTTATTACGTAAACAGTAATTCAAATAAACTATTAAAAATGCTTATTTAGGCCTGGCCTAATACAAACAGACCTTGAATAGGTTTAGTGGCAGGAGGATAAAAAAAATGTTATAAGTGCTGAGATTTAAACCTTAATCAACTAAGTTATACTTCAATTCGGTTGTTTTAATAAATGGCTAAAAATTGTAATAAAAAAATTTATAGTGAAAGCAAAATCAAACTTAAAATTTAATTTAATTTAAATAATTTATATAAATAAATTTTAAATTCAAATATTAAGGTCCTTAACGTTTTTCTTATTTCAATATTACGGCTATTATATATATATATATATATATATATATATATATATAAAGCAAAAATTCCGTCTTCTCTGGTAACATAAGTATCACGATCAACGTGAGATGACAAATTAAGCTAAGTTCAAGGAACTTGCTTTCCACGTTAACGCCTTTCACATCAAAGGGACCACTTTTTTTATTTGGCACTAAGATCTCTTTATTTACCATTTTCTTAATATATCCGTAATATCTTTTCTTATTTCAAAATTACGGCTATTATGTACATATAAAACTACTGTTGTTATATATATAAAGCAAAAATTTCGTCTCCCCCACTAACATAAGTATCACGATCAAGGTGAGACCACAAACTAAGACAAGGCTAAGGTTGCCTTCCACGTTAAAAGCCGTTCACATCGAAGGGACCATTTTTTCCCTTGACACCAAGTTCTCTTTATTCGGCATTGAACATAAATTAAATTAAAACTACCAATAATGTGATTTGTCGATACGATGTTCAATTTCTAATTTCAAGAGTCATAATTTAATTTTTAATAATTTTAAGTTTAAAAACAAAGAAAAAATAATGTGATTTTTGACGATAATTGTATAATCTATTAATAGAATATCAAGACTCTTAATTTTAACAATTGGTCAAAGTTTAATTTCCATCAACTTTAAATATCCAAAAAAATATAGAAAATTATGTAGCTTAACTTGTCCGTGTGCCGAGCTGTAGTATGAAAATTTTAAAATATTCTTACCCAAGATTTGATCAGACTAGGTTTGGGTTGGTCTAAAGCTTGTTTTATAGTTAATTATACTATTAAAATATTATCTTTATATTAACAATTAAATATAAATAAATATATTATTTTTATTAATAAATAATAATTTTAACTGTTCCGAATTCACGAAAACATTACTCAAAATCAACTCGTACAAGTCGAATTGAGTGGATGGCCCGGCTCTTAGATAGGCGTAATTTGTCAAGTTAGCATTTTTCATATTTTATCCTTAAAAGGAAAGTTCTCGTTCAATTTTTGACCAATTTAAGAAGAAATTGTGAATTGCAAAATGCAATATAGTGTTGTACGTAACCGTAGCTGTAATTAAAGGTGAACAAAGGCTTTGTTAAATTCGAATAGCAAAAAAAATTTGCTTGTTCAAAACCAATTTTCTTTATTCTACATATGGGAGATAATTAGTATATTTGGATGTGTTCAATTATATTTTCATTATATTTTAGTCATGTTTGATTTTGTTTTTATTTTTTTAAAGTTTCCTCTCATGTTTAACGTGTATTTTGCAATATCGAAACTTTGTCTATATCAAATATGTGTCTAATATTTGAAAACCCTAAAGACAGAAGTATTCATATTTTACAACTTAAGAAGATGCTGAAATCTTAATTTCTTTAACAAATCTCAAATAATAATAATAATAATAGCTATAAAAACCTATTAAAGTAAGGTTGAGATCTCATTTATTACTTTTTTATTTATTATTTTTTAATATATTTATTAATATCATTTATATTTATAGAATTCACCTATTAATTATCAAAATCAAATTTATAAATGATAATTAAAGTTATATTAAATAGACATTAATGAAAAAATAACAGAATGGATATCAACCCATTAAAGTAGACAAAAAGTTTTTTTTTAATTTTTATTTGCATGCTTGTCGAATAATCTTTATGTTTCTTTAGTTGCAGCCATTAAAAAAAATTCCTTTAACGTCGACAATCTTGAACATAATAAAGGTTGCCAGTTTTAAAATATATATATTAGACAAACCTTAAATCCTCTGTATATAATATATATTGTCTCATTTACACGTAACTCGATGGGAATCTCTACTTTTTTGGCATAATATTTGTGGAATATTCATGAATAATATTCTTGTTATTTTCTATTATTGACTGACGTTAATTATATTATAGAAAAAATTAAAAGAATTAACTGAAAGTTTAGATTGGTTTAGGACGAGTTGAGGCACATTAATTTTTTTTTTAATTTGGATTAAATTAGGTTCGGATCGATCCAACTATCTATGTTATTATTTTGATAATATTAAAATATTAAAAATATATTTTTATATAAATATTTATACACTTTTATAATTAAATTTAGGTAAAAAAATTTTTATTATTAAATAATAATTTTATTATTTTCTTGTAAAAGATAAGGAAACATTTTGAATTGATTCTTGTTTATTCAAAATTTTCTTATTTACATTCAAACTACATATTATCCTTTAAAATTTTTCATAATTTTCTTTTAATTTTTTTTTGCTTTAATTATAGGATCGTCGTCATAAAATTATTGGTATTATTATATTTTAAGTTTAATATATATATATATATATATATTATTTGTAAGCTAACTTCAATTTCATTCTCCCATTGCATGGTTTTTTATATAAAGAAGTCGTAACCTAATAATAAGAAAAAAATTTATAGGTGTTGAGATTTAAATCTAAATATATTGAATGTTAATTTTTAAAGCCAACTACATGAAGTAGATTTAATAATCCGTGTACGCATTTTATGTCTCTTTTTTTCTTGTCATTCAGGTAAAAATAAACAAAACAAAGATTATTAAATGTGTCATAATCTTAAACACAAATACATTACATGTGATGCATTTAAACTTAATTTGTAGTATTTATTACACTGTTTTCATATTATTAAATCTGTAATGTTCATACTTATTTTTGTATTGTGTGCAAAATACAAAGTCTAGTTTGAACTAGACTTGTTCAGGGTTGAGCCTTGGACATGATTTTTTTTTTTAATTCTGCTCGATCCAACTCGAATTACTATTTAATAATAAAAATATTTTAATTAAATTTAAATATAAAATATTTTTAAATATTTTATTATTTTATGAATAATAATATGTTATAGTTTAAACTTAACCTATCATATGTATTACACTGTTTTCATTTTTATTAAATGTGTAATGTTCATGATTTTATGCAAAAATGCCAAATCTAGTATGAACTAGACTTGTCCAAGGGTTGAGCCTTGGCATGTTTTTTTTTTTTTTTTAATTTGGACCCACCTAACTTGAATTATTATTTAATAATAAAAATTTTTTATGTAAATTTAAATATAAAACATTTTTAATATTTTATTAATTTATGAATCGTAATTCAAGCTTTCAGACAGAGCCAGTTCGAGCTTTGTAAGAAATATAAAAATTTTCAGATCGTACCTTGGCCCAACCTATGAATGTCTATGAGTCAAGCCAAGCCGGGCTTTAATATGAACTAATTGACCTAAACTTAGACTCGATACTCCAATTGCAAGTTGATTTTATGAATGCAAAGTTATACAAGGTTGTTGGCTAGCACGGTGTGCAAAAAGAGAGTCAAAAACCAGCCACCTCCACCACCATACAAAAAGGAAATTGGAAGCGAAGCTGATGGTGAACGCCGCCGCACTCACTAGTCTCGTATATCTCTAACTTAGAAAAAGCTTTATATTGCATAGCATGTGATGAAGAGAATCGCCAAAAAAGGCTAAAAGGTAGCTCGCCGCGTTGAAATCTCATACTTAAATCACAACTTCCTTAAAATCAAGTAACTTGTTTTAATTAGAAGCTTAGTTCAATTAATTTATATAATTAATTAATATTTAATAAGTTTAAAATTTAAATTTTGACAACTAAAATCCTTCCTTTATTCCTAATCTAAAGCTTTTTTTGTAAGAAAAAATAACTCTTTTCAGGTAAACTTATCTAAGTGTAGAGTTACCTGCTCAATTAGATTAGTTAGGTCTACATTAGGTTCAGTTTGAAAAAAATAAATTTAATTCGATTAAGTCTAGTTGAATTACTATTTATTAATTAAATATAATTTTTGTTTAAATTTAACTACAATATTATATAAATATTAATATAAAAATAAATTTTTAATATTTTTTAAAAAATGAAATAAATTTTTGACTTGTCTTGACCCATGGACAAATTTATTTTTAGGTTATGTGTGTAATTTTTTTACGATAAATTTATCGAATCTAATAAATTTATTTGGATGTAGAAAACAAGACTTGGATATAATAAGTTTAATGAATGTAAAACTAGCATAATAAATATAATATGTTTAATTATAATTTATATGATTAACATGACATGTTTAATATCAGTATCATAGTCATATTTGAAAATTTAAAATATTTAATTATTCTTATTATGTTTATATTTACAGACAAAAAAAAAGGGAAAATTGAAAGATGACACTTACAAACAAATTGTCAGGTCTCAAATTTAGAAGCCTTTCATTTGGCTAAATTATAGGCCAAAGTCCTATTTCACTTTTAAAATTTTTGTTTTTGCTTCTTTTCCGACCACATTGTACTTATATGTATATTATATTAAATAATAATTAAAGGGTTTAAAAAGAAAAACTTAAAAGAAAAAGGAACATATGACTATCATATGTGAATTCTTAGTTAAAATTTAAAAGATAAAGGTAACTTGACTTTTTCAAAGGTCTGATCTTAGATTGTTTTGAATTATTATTTATTTAATAAAAATTTTTATTTAAATTTAATTATAAAATATTAATATTAATATAAAAATAATATTTTAATATTTTTAATAATAAAATAAATCGTTAAATTTAAATTAAAAAATTTTAAAAAATTCGAATCAACGTCAACTCTATCATAAATAGATCTAGAGTCAACTTCCAAAAATGGAAAGATGAAATATTTTTATCCAAATTGTTCTTAAATAAACATGTCTCGTGAATGGTAAAATGGGCTATCACCAATAGGCCCTACCTTCCCCACATGCCCTAATTAATACAAATATAATTTATCTAAAGTAAACCTAACTAATCCTTATTAATTAAAATTAGATCCGACAATAGTACGAGCATTATGTATATTTCATATTTTTTAATTAATTAGATAAATATAAATATAATATAAATTATTAAATATGCTAAAATTTTAAATATGAATATGTAAATGTATCATATTAATCATATTTAAATTATTTTTCATATTTATTATATATTTTTATGTTTATTAAACATATTATATTCATATTATATTTTTATATTTTGTTCAAATTATCACTAATTGAAATTGAAGAGAATTGTGAATTAGGAGTTGAGAGCCAAAAACTCAAGAGTTAAATGTTGCTTTATAATTAAAATTGCCAAGTGATAAAAAAAATATTTAACTAGGTATTTTAACATAATGTAAAAATTAAAAAAATAATAATAAACATGACAAGATAATTTATATAAGTAAACTTTCCAAACTTTTCTTTTTAACAATCAATTTCTTACTAAAAATTAACTTCTTTATCAAAAAGTTATATATATATATATATATATATATATATATATATCTTAAGATGTCTAATAACTAGCCTATAATTTGTATACATTTTTCCTTAGTAAATTCTATCCATTAACGTTTATCCCCAAAATAATGTTAAAGAATGAAATAAAATTAGAAATTCATAGCTGAAAAAAAAACTATATTTATGTTATAAGTTTCTGGCAATAGTGAAATTTGCTCTTTTTATAATTTTGATTTTTACATTTTGTAAACGAGATTAGTTGATGACATATATAATTAATAAAAAAAGATATACAATAAATTTTAAAATTTAAATTTTATTTGTAAAGTTAAAAAATTACTTATATATCAAAAAGCGAACTCCTATAATTTTGGTATATATTTTCCTTTATAATATATTGTAAACTATATATGTAGTTTTTTTCCTTTAACCATTAATTAATATTACTTAGTAGGGTTAAAGTAATATTTATAAAAAAAATACGTAGTTAATGTAAATAAAGTAATATGTTAAATATAAAGCCTTTTAAAATATTAATTAAATAATATAACATTTTTTACAATGTAAAAAAAGAAAATGACCATTGACCAGCCGCAATATTTAAGTCCTCAAGTCCTTGTAACGTGAAAAGACAATTCCTATGTTCCTTATTATGTTTTTACGTTTTATGTTTATATAATCCTTATATATTCCTATATTTTTTATTATATTTATATATTTTATTAAATTATATATTTAAAATATTTTATATTTATATAAATTTGAATATATTAAAAATTAATTTAAATAAAATTTATAAAATTTATAAAATTTATATATTTATATTTTTTATATTATATTTATTTTAATTATTTTTATATTATATCGGTGTTGGATTTAATATTAGTGGATTTACAATGTAACAGTGTTGAGATATTAAACCCAGCCGACCACTTCAAAAATAAAAAATTGAGTTCTCTTTTCACGTATTTTGAATGGGGATGTCAGTCAAACAATGTGCTTATTTTCTTTTCTTTTTCAATATTCTTTCTATCTCTCTAACGATTTCGCCATGAGAGAATCACATTTTCAAGCTCTTTAGCTCCCTTTATATATAAATACAAGCATATAAGCAATTCCTTCATCTTTCCTTCACGGGTTTTTGAGAGCCTTTTGATCTTTTTCTGTATCTGTGTTTCTTACTTCTCTCTCTCTCTCTCTCTCTCTCTCTCTCTCTCTCTCTCTCTCACTAGCTCTCCATTTAATGGCGTCGAAAGTTTTGATGCCAGACATAAACCTGAACAGTGTAAAATTTCCAGGCAACAATCTGGCTCAATCACATTCATTTGGGCAAGTTTGTTTGCCAAACAAAACTGGGATTTCTTCATCAAGAAAATCAGTTATTGCCAATAGCA